>JAVCKT010010704.1:0-10641 GCA_032273925.1 Rhynchotus rufescens
TAGGATGCATACCATGCCCTGAATTGCAGTATTCCTGGTACTGCACAGCCTTTGACAACAGAAGGCTCTAAGATAAGGAAGTAAAGACCTGCACACCGTATACATCTTTTCATCAGCATGCAGTGAAAAATGTCAGATAAGATGCAGTCATGAGAGAGCTGATTAAGGAAAGAAAAATACACCCTTTCTTCCAATTTTATGCACAAACTATACTCTGTCCTTTTTGTGATTCTAAAAGGCCTTGTCCTGAAAAGACTTACCTATGTGGGAAACTTTTCTCTTTTGATTATTCTCATTCCAGTCAACTGAACTATTTACCTGAGTGTATTTTTCATGAGCTGAAGCAATTTTCACAAACAGCAAGTAGCTGCCATAATGTTGATCATCCTGTGAATAAATGAGGAGCTGTACAGGGGACAAACATGTTCAGTATCATAGGAGTAGCTGTCAATTTTTCATGTATGCTATGCATATGCAGGATATGAAATAGACTTTTTTTTTAAAAAAAAAAACACTCTGAAACAAAGTGTCAGTGAATCTCAGCTGTCGGAGTGTGAAACATTTTGTGACTAATGCACTTCCTTGAGCTGTATTGTACATGTTTTCATGAGTTGAACCAAATTGCCATGAACAGAAACTAAACCTGGGAAACAACCTGCTGCTGTAATGTGGAGACAAATGAGAAGAAAAATAAAAATATATTTTTAGAAAGATGCTAGGTCTGTCGAGGGAAGGAGCAGATTTCAACAATTATGTTTGGTAAGGGCATCCATAACTGTGATGCTCAAGCATAACTTATTTTTAAATCTCATTTTTAAATCCAGTGTTCCTGTTGGCAGAGTTTCTCAAATTTCAAATGTTATCAAACATTTGTGCAGTTAATTTGACTTAACTGATTGCTTAGTATGTCAGAGGAAAACACTTAAAATTAGAAAACTAGAGAATTTCAAAGTGTTTCAACATCTGTGTGTCAATAAACATGGAGTGCAAAGAGTGTATCGCTTTTCTTCATTTGGAAGGAAAGGAAGGAAAGGGTAATGCTTACAATATCCTGCTGAAATAACAGAATTTTTTGAAATAGAAGCTTTGTGATTAATTAAAGCAAGATCAAAGAAAAAATATACTTAAATTGCTGTGAAATCTGAAGTGTTTTGTCATTCATCTGTTTTCTTATTATACCGAGTAATCTGGAAATACTTTATTTTTTATTACAGTATCATTTGAGGGAGCAAAGGGAAGATCCTCTTTCTTCATTTAGCTTTTCAAACCCATCTCCTAAAGATGGGATGCTTTAAATAACATCAGTAGCAAAACTTCTCTTTACAATTCTGAGCTTTCAAACATATCTTAAATGCTTGATTGGGTCTGTATATAAAGGTAAACCTGATTATTATCTGTACACCTTGGCCTTTGGTGTCAGATGAAATTTTAGTTTTTTCATAGCTATCATTACAGAGATCATATTATACATAAAATGACAGGGAACTATTAGCAAACACTTCAAGTAGGAAGACATTACCTATTTTGGATAGAAATTGGCAGAGCCTAAAGTATCACTGCTTTAGGTAATTGTGATGTTAAAAATTACTGAAGGTGATCTGAATGTACATCTGAATAAACACCTTTTGAGATGAAAACACAAGCTGAGGATCTAGTTCTTTTTCACAGAAGTTTCAGTCAAGTGGGATCAACACATTTCATCAAAGTGGGATGTGTGTGGGGACAATATTCAGACTTAGGCTAAATTGTCCATTGAAATGGAAAGGTCTCTGTCCATAGATGGATGCTTAATGATAGAGTCTTGATCCATGTCATTAGATCAAAACAGAACAATGACAGAGTCCCATAATAATCTAGGTTAGAAGAGGCCTTTCTCGGTCCAGCGACTCCTGCCCTTTCCAAAGGAGGTCCAGCTTCAAAGTTAGACCCAAGTTATGCCCAAAGTTATGCCCAAGTTAGGGCATAACCTGAGGAACATATCTAGCCAAGTCTCAAACATCTTTAAGGACGCAGATTTCAGAGCCTCTCTGAGCAAGCTTTGTTTAACCACAGAAATTGTGAAATCTTTTTCCCATTATCTAATCCAAAGTTTCTTTGTTGCAGCTTGTGGCTGTTGCCTACTGTCCTTTGCACCTCTAGGAAGAGAGTGGTCTGGCTTCTCTGTAACCTCCCATTACGTAACCTTTCCATTTTTTTTTTTTTAACCCTGGATAGGTCCAAGCCTTAGCCTTTTCTCATACATCATATTATATTATATTCATCTCATTTACCATTTTAAATGACATTTAATATTTTAATATACATCAGACTCTCTTTTGCAAAGTACTAGCGTGTTAGTCACCAGACTCAGCATATTTTAAAGTTCGGTTTTTAAAGTTCTATAAACCTTAGGGTTTTTTTGTGTAATATTTGCTGATCAAGACATATATAACTACTGGTGTGGCACAGACTTTGGATATACTTTTTTATTTATTTAGGATAGAGCTATATGCTTTGCTGTTCCATTTGCGTATTTTATAGTCTGAACAGAATATCATGATGATCTACATGGAAAATGCAGTAGTTTGACTTGCAGTGCAGCTGCATACTTTGTTGAGTGGGTTAAATGCCACTCAAGCTGTGAACTTAGAAGACTGAAATTTCATATCCTCCTTTAATCATGCTGCATTCTTTGTTGATGGAGCAATAGAATTTAGCTGTAGAGAATATTTTAACTGATCTGCAAAAGAATGTACTTTTGTTGCCAAATATATTTTAGAAAACAAATTAGTATGACAAAAATGTTTGCCAGACATGACATAGAGAGGATATTAGCAGACAATATATATATATATAAGAATAATAAAGAAGCTCATTCTGCTTTCAGCTACTCTAGAGAAAAATCTAGACAACCTCTGGGATTCAGTGGCTTAGCTAAAACATTTAACATTAAACATTCATTTAGCAAAATAATTTCTACCTCTGCCTTGTAATACAGCAAAACAGGAGCAAATTTTTTCAAGGGAATAAGGAAGAAAAAACTGCAGGTTAAAAGCCGAATGCTACCAGATATGCCTGTCAATAGTGGCATATTACTCTTTGAATGAAAACTGCAGCATAAGCATACTACTGACACGTATCAAATTTTAAAAAGACCAAAATGGATGCAAGTAATACAGTATCAAAAACTATAGCAATGCTGTATTGTAAACTCACACCCTGCAGCAAGAGATAATATAGTAGAATGATATCCCAGCCTTTTAATCCAGGTATTTCTCTGGAATACTTCATAATTATTAGCCCGAATAAGGAGATGGTAAGATTGGCAGGTAGTATGCATGTCTCTGTAGTTTTTGTCAGAGTGCTGATATGTGTACATTCATGCTGATAAGAGTGGTGACAGAAATAGAAAATCCCCAACTGCTTCAGAGAATGAAAAAGAGGGCTGGAGAGCAGAGCTCCCTCCCCCTGCCCTTCTCCACACAATATACACCACATCAAAAGGCAGAAAGAGCCTCTCTGTTCTCTTCACAGTTAGTCAGAATTCCTTTGCTCGCATCTCAGAGAAATGACCCATCAAACAGGCTGGCAACTTTAGTCTCTCTAAAGCAGAAATGAGCCCTCCACGGCTTCATCAACATTTTTTAATCTTTTTTTTTTTTTTTTTTTGCATATCAGAAATTTTCAGTGGTGGACTTGCAGGATATATTTTCTGTGTAACAGCTGTGTTTATGGTATATGTCTCACTATCTGCTTGGAAGCTAACACTTAGAAACATTCATATGGGTATTGCTCAGCAAGAGATTAATCCTGTCAAACATCACACAACCAGTCTGAAAATGAACGTCGTTGGACCTATAATACGTGTTTTGACACTGGTTTGCAGTGCATCCAGATATTCTGGATGGACATTCAGGCTTGTTAGTGTGAAGATGGATACACAATCCAGCTATTAAATATATTTTTTTCCCCAAAAGTCTGGATTTAGACGTGCTGGAGCTTGGTCATTTTGCACTTGACCTTTAGTGGACACCCACTTTTCAAGTACAAATATGTTCCATTCATTTGTCTTCAGAGAGGCACATGTACAAGCAGTGCAATATAGCCCTTTACTTTCTATGACTATAAAAGGGGCTGTAGCTGAAACAAGTGGTAAAGATCTCTGCAATAGTTGAAGCATCTACATAAAAACAGAGAAGAAAGATCAATAGTTGAAGGAAAAAATCTGGGCCTGTTTTGAATACTGTCCTGACCCACCCACCACCAATAAAAAAAAAACTCCAAACAAACAAACAAACAAACTCCCATTCAACCCATAATATGATTCAGGGTTAAAAGCTTTAAAGCTGTCCAAACATTTATAAATTTGGTCTGAAATGGATTTAATGGGACTGTTTTCCATACTAGACTACGTTTGTATAGGTTCAGTTGATCTGAAGTTAAAAAAAGATCTGGGTTCAAACTCCCTCTTCAGCCTGGGTTCAGATTTCCTAGGCA
This sequence comes from Rhynchotus rufescens, assembly GCA_032273925.1. Lineage (NCBI taxonomy): Eukaryota > Metazoa > Chordata > Aves > Tinamiformes > Tinamidae > Rhynchotus > Rhynchotus rufescens. The sequence goes on from JAVCKT010010704.1 coordinate 4,477, forward strand.
AAATTTAAACTGCCTTGCCTATGGACTAACAGATGGAATTAATCTACTACTGTAGGGAACTGCATGCAAAACATATAGACAAGACAGCATCCATGCCCTTTTCTCTGTATGAAACTACTGCATGCATCAACATAGAAGAAACTTTTACCTATGAAAATTAGCAATAGTATTCATGTAACCAAAAGGGTTCCTATCAACAGATAGAATTGTATGAAAGTACTAATACCACTTCATTAAAATAAAGCCATATTTACTTTCAATTACAGAAACATTTAATACGCTCCAAGGCAGTATTATCTAAACTGTTTCTGAAGATATTTCAAAAAGTCAAAATAGTTACCTGCTGTCAATTGTGGAAGCATTCTTTGCTTTAAAAACAAACATATCCAAAACAGAATGCAGAATAAAGAAATGAATATATGATTTATGTTTTTGTTCTGCAGTCTTCTTTATCTTTTATTTCCATGCTTTGAACAGAATTCCATTTAGGTCAACAACCTAAGATAAAGGTTTTTATCTCATTAAAAAGAATAATTGTAAAACAGAGTTAAAGTTTTTCTTTTTAAGAAAAGAATGGAGAAAGCAAGTTAATGCTAAATTTCTCCTTGGCATCTCTGTATCACGTTAATAAGGATTTTGAGAGATCATTTGTGCTTTCCATGTCCCAGTCATGCGAAAACTGAGAAGTGTCTCTTCCAAACTCTACCTGTACTGCTCCATCTTCCTGCAGTTTCACAAATCCACTGTTGGGTTCTTTAGTTTTCAGGCAGCGTAGGCTAGATAACAAGAGCATCCTCTGTTTTTTTTTCTTTCCAAAACCATATGCTTTGGGAGTATGTGTGAATAATGTGGTAAAGGTGCACTGAGGCTTGGAGAATTCACTACATATTGTTTTCAGTTCTGATTAATAGCTTAGCTGTATCTCATTGTCTTCTGAATATTATCTTCTCTTGCTCTTTTTTTTTTTGTAGAAAATATAAATAACATGTGAAGAAGGAAAAAAACATGAAAAGGAGAAACATACGTTTGAAAGGCTGTATTAGTTCGGAAAGCCAAGTTAGGAACTGCTAAATTGGTGGTTGCCTATGTACTTTTAAATCTCTCCCATGTGTTTCTGTCCTGTGTACTGAATGAGGCAGGGGTCCTGTGGGAAAACAAGATGAGAGCATGTAATTAAAGACTCTATCATAATGCATATGCATATAACACTACATCGCACACACAATGTGTGGTTCATTTTCCTTCTCATCCTGTCCCTGCAGAGAAGATGAGAGGGAAAATGAAATACACATGACAGATGTTAGTCACATCAGTTAATGCACTTCTGGAAGGCAGTCAGATACTAAAGTTGTTTAAAGGATGTTGTAAGGATAGAATGGAATAGGAAAGGAAAAGATAGGATAAAGGATAGTATAAAACATGATAGCATAGAACAGGCCAACTGACCAAAATTGATTCTAAATATTTTAAAGTTCTAAAATAAAACCAATAGCAATACCTGACTCTCTGATCACATGAAATTGCCAGACGCTGTTGGCTTCCTCAGTGCTGGAAAAAAATATAATACATATGGAAAAATGAAATCCTATGGATAGCATAGTTCTTTTAATGAACACAATCTTTTTCTAGGATTATCCTTTCATGGTTCACTACTTAAACTGTAACATTAAATGAATATTACAGAAGATAAGTAAAATCTAGTATATGTAGTTTAGAAGAACCTGAGGCTAGCACAGGATATGCAGAAGAAGCTGTTGCACTAATTTAGTCACTTATTACAATTTGCAAAGGCACAAAATATCATAGTATCAGCTCAACCTTCTGTCCAATTTCTCTGTATTTTTCCAGTGCTACCATGGTTTACTTTGGACTCCATATTCTTCAGCTCAGGAAATTATACAGTCATTCATCTCTCATTCTCTTAATTTTCTTATTTCCCATCTGTACTCTTCCTCTTCCTTCTTTGGCAACATTTTTTTTGTAGTATATTTTTCAATAATTACAAATATTCATTGTCAGTTGGGTAATGAATGCATACTGGAAGATAATTAAATTTACCAAATATATCATACAGCATTCATCCAGTTCTGGAATACTCTGCATTATCCACATTTGCCCAGGGGAAGCATCTGGATCTATCTACTCTTCTTCAAGTGGCAGTCTCCAAGGAAGGCTTCCTGTAGCCTACTAGGACAATTATTTGAAGCATTGCTTTCTATACATTCCATCAGATTGGAGTCAGGGTAACAGAGAAGAAAGGCAGTTTTGTTGTAATTTTTTCTTGTAAGGAAGCTCTAGCGTTAGATACTGTGCTTCTCCATGTAGTGTACATATTCCTTATGCTTCCATGAAGACTAGATTCACCTTATCTTATCATATCTTATATGCAGATATTTATGCTCAAATGATTAGTGTGATTCCAGTGCTTCAGTTTTCTTCTAAAATGCTTAATAATCATGAGTGTGCCCATTTGTGGAATATCAGACTGCTTTAAGTCTTGGCATACAAGTGGAGGTACCTGAAGATCTTTTCTTCTAAATCTATCTTGTTTGCAGTCTACATTTTTTGTGTGTGTTGGGAATGTTTCTACCTGCCATTAGACATGAATTTGATGGATGTTTTCTAAATATAAATAAATCCAAGATTAACAGAGAGCTTATTCCTGACTTTTATACTGAATGGTTGAAATAATCGCAATATTGGACAAGACTAATGAAAAAGAAAAACTTATCTGTCACTGTATATGTTACATTGATAGAGAAATCGAGACACTAGTATGGTCTGCAATAAATGGCTATTTAAGTGTATACTCTATGAGTCTACTTTATCTTAAATTAGTGTACATATAAATTTATCTTAAATAGCACATATGATTTAAATAAGATCAGAATTCTGGAGCTGAAAGTTAATCACTTCTTTCCAAGACAAAATCCAAAGACCACTGAAATTTGATCCAAAGACTCCCAGTGACTTTAAGGATTATGGATCAAGTGCAGTCAAACTGAAGGATGTCTTACAGTGGAGTGGCCTGAGAAGGACATGAGGTTTTTTAACTGTGCAATTGGAAATTTTTGCAGGATTTTAAAGAATGCCACTTCAATAAAGATAAATAGGCAAGGATGGGTGTTCCCAGGTGTTAAGGAAAATAATTCAGAGCAACACATTTAGTTTGATATATTCATTATGCAACAGGATGAAAAAGAATTCAACTTGTAATGTTTGAATAACATATAGACTTACAGAATAATTGTTTAAACCTTAGAGCTGCATGAGGTACTAAAATATTTGATTCTCTTTCACAATTATATAATTCTTCTCTAAATGGGGCCTGACTTGGCATTCTGGTTGTGCATTTTATAGTTTTCCAATGAATTTTAAAAGCTTGCCTTTTCAGAGCAAAGAATCTAACCACCACACCAGGGAATCCATGCCTGCCAGCCTCTCCATATGTTCCTTACACTCATAAGCCCTCTTGCAGTATTACTCGCATAACAAATGTAAATATAGTTCTGGACCAAGATTTCTCTCAGAAGAACACACATCAAAGACGATGTCAGTGAAGAGACTTTTCCTTCATCTATTGCTAGCCAGCTTTGAACATTGTCTTCTATTTCTTCATTTAAATTTTACAATAGTGACTGCATAAGATTAAAAAGCAGATGGTACCTAAGGGCAAAAATTTGCCCCTCTACACATTTTGGCTAGTACCATACTCTCCGAGTGATCCTTTTAAGTCAAAGCACTAGTTTTCACTTTCTTCTATCAAGTAATACTTTGACACTGATGGAAATGCTACAGAATAATAGATGGATATATAAAGCAAGATATTATTCAGTGTAGTTCAATCATAGGAGTATCCACAGAGAGCAACTGCAAGTGCTTTATGCTGATGATCAGATACTCAGATGAGGTTTCCACTGAAAGCAGAGGTTGTTCATTCAAGTAACTCCTCCTCAGTGTTACTCAGGTAATCCTGAAATGATTCAGAGATAAGTAATTGATGAAAAAGCTCTGATACTGAAGGGGTAGAAAGCAGAATGTAGCTTATCCATGTTTTTTTTAAATGCTACATGAATGATCCAGAGAGCTGCAGATGAATAAACCTTACAACTATCTGGTAAAACTATTGAAATTACAGTTAAAAATAGAATAATAAAACACCTGATATATCATCTAATAAGAAAGGTTAAGCCAGTATGGTTTCTAACAATGGAAAAATCAATCCATTCTGTGCTTTTGCATCTACAAATAAATGAGAGAGAAAGGATAAATCACTTGAAATAATGTATTTAGTTTCCAGAAACATCTGACAAGATCTGTTACTATAGACTACTAAAACAAAATAGTTGCGGTGAGAGATGTAAATATTATGTTAACTGGTTGAGAGACCAAGGGGGAAAAAAGACAGAAGCAAAAGACAATTTTAATAGAGAAAAAGGATTTGTTGTGTATATATATACATGCATATATTAACAGATGTAAATTAGCAGTGATAACAGAAAGTACAGCAATCACAGAGGGGATACACATCAATTGCTCAAAGAATTAATTATATGAGTTCAAGAAATGGACCTCAGCGTCACCGTAAGCAACTCAGGGAAGATTTCAGTTCTTTATGCATTTGTTTTCAGAAAGCAAATGAAATATTGGATGCATGAGAAAAGGGATACAGAATAAGGTAAAAGTATTTAATACCTATATATACATTATGTTCTGTTCATATATAAAATATTGTCCATATTATACGTCAAAAGATTTCTAAGAGTTTAGATAATTTAGAGAAATTCAAAAGGACAAAAAAGTATTAAAGAATAGAATTTTTTATTTTTGAAAAAAAAAAGGATATATTCAGATTATGAATCTTGGTAAAGAGCACAGACAAGATAGACTGGGAGTGTTCTTATAACAACAGAACTCAACAGTCTTCAATAATGGGAAGAAGCAACTAAAAACTGTTGGTCCAAAATACTTTTTTTTTTTTTTTATTTAACACATACTTGAGGCCAAATCAAATGTTACTTGAGGCCAAAAATCCCTGAGACTGAAAAATTGCCTGAAGTCAAAATAAAGAACAGGTATAAAAAAAAAAACAGATATAAAAGCTAATAGGTTCCTATGAACTAAGATTACTCCTCAGTACTTAATCCAAAATCCAAAGGTTAGCTATGCAGGAAGTTTACCCTGTCTCTGATTATTGCTGAGCATTATCCTTCCCAGATGTCAGTCAGGCTGCTGAGGAGAAAGCTCAGGTGGCTGGGGAGACCTGCAGGCTGGAACCCAATGGTGAGCTTCAAAGGGCCACTAAAAAGGGAATCACCATTTCCTGCTCAATATCGAATAGCATGGTGGAAAACAAGGCGGCTCCTCTTTGTGAGGAGATCTGGGTTGCAATGCCTTTCCACAGAGCCCAATTTCCAGAGGTCTCTGATTTCAGAGATACTGCAGTAGAAGGAAAGTCTGCAAGACGGTCTTTCATTCCAGACCGTCTACTTGATAAAACACTCCTGGCGATGTTTGACGTCTGAGTATATGGATGTGCATGGCCAAGTTTTGTCCTTTTTCCTCTAAAAGGAAGGCTTTTTGAGTTTAAAACTTCCCTTTGAAAGCAGGCCAGGGTCACAGAAAGGAGAGTTACAGCGCTGAGAGCTGAAACAAAGACTATACAGTAACATGAGGACCAGGGATCCTTCCCTTCATCTTCCTGTCATGTTAGAGGAACCAGAGAAATTCTGCCGCCTTAATACTTGCAGCGTGTCCTTATGGCCAGTCTGGACTGATGGGCCACTGGAGGGAACTGGTGGCCCAAAGGCACACTCACATCACTGGCGCGATGAGAGCCCTGCTACCCTCAGCCACAAAAACAGAGCAAATGCCTTGCAGGCTCCACCATTAAAAAAAGGCATTTTTCTCCACTGGGAAGCAGTTACCAGCAGTGGCCACCTCTAAAAATGGTCACAGTCTGTGATTGGTCTTCTAAAGAACCTGGATATAAGCCAAGAAAAAAAAAATGTTTGCCATAAAAATCCACCGGGAATGTAAACAGTGAGTGGATGTGAGCATTTCTTCTCTTCTGCACTCATGAAAACATTTAAAGGAAAGGAAAGGAAAGGAAAGGAAAGGAAAGGAAAGGAAAGGAAAGGAAAGGAAAGGAAAGGAAAGGAAAGG
>JAVCKT010010705.1:0-48578 GCA_032273925.1 Rhynchotus rufescens
GGGAAAAGATAGGTGAGAATAAACAATTTGGAAAAGGAAAAGAACAGTAATGCCTTAAGCTGACACTGTTGCTAGAAAACTAAAATCCATGTAAATGCAGTGCACTTCAGAACTAAAGAGCCTGTAGAAGCTAGTGGTTTATTCAAGTATATAAGGTAATGAGTCATTCAGCTATATAAAGGTAGACTTGCTTTTAAATTCTCCCTTTAAATCATCACCGAAGAGACGCGTATCAGGAAATGACAGTATAGGTAACACTGTAGAAAATCAGCTGATGAGATTTTGCCAAGAACATTTTAGTGACTGGTTAGTGTGATTTGGGAGCAACTGCTTTCTTCAGTTCATGCATTTTTTGAGTGTAAGTTTTAATTGTAGAGGAAGATCTAAGAGCTGCCAACTAGGTCATGAAGTATCCTTCCATTAGCACTTCTGAACTCTATTACACTGTTCTATTTGTATTGAAATGGCTTTCTGTAGATGAAGGAAGCTTTAATTTTTTGAGTATATAGTAAGGTTTTTAGGACCTCTTAGGACAACTTTAATAGCTTTGTTTTATGTAGTGGAGCATACTCCTAGTGTAGAGCAGCTCTGTTCAGTAATGTTAGTGAATGCATCTCCATTTGGAGCCTTGGGAAAGGGGGACCTGAGACTGCTAAGCTTATTTTATAGCAACATGTAGGAAGAAACTCCCATAGTTTTGCCTTGTTAATCCTAGGTTATATATGTTTGCCCTATATTAGGTCCAGATTTTAATTAACGTGATGTATATACAATTATATTTGTATACTTCAGTATATAATAGGCTCTGCTGATGGCCTGTTCATGCATAATAAATACAGCATGCAGCAGTGTGCTGGACTGGTACAGATCTGTGCCTGCAGAGCACGTGCCAAGGTTGTGTGTTTGATGTTCAAGTATACAGGGGAAATCAGTTGTGCCTGTTCACTGGACTTGTTTCTGAGGCTTACAAGCATCCAGCAGTCAAGCAGAAAGATCTCCTTTCCTCATGATATTGGACATCTGGGCAGAAAAAGAAGATAGAGTGAAGGAGGCCTGAAACACAGAATAGCTTTATATAAGAATCACAAGCTTAATATCCAGAGTGTAAGTCTTCAGTTTGTCGGAAGACTTGGAATTTACTTTCAATTTGTTTAATAAGGCCTTTTAAGTTGCATCAAATTTTAAAGAGAAGCTTGATCTGGTGTAATTTATACAAATATAAACTTAAGTATTGTCCATTTTTTTCTGACTCATCCTCGTGGAATTTTACAGGAATTATTGCTCTTGCCTGCATTATACTCCATGTCTCTGGAACCTGCAAGTGCAGGTTAACCTTGGATCCCCTGCCTTTTTCAGATTTTATGAAAGTGTTTTTGTAGTGATTCTGAACTTTTCAGGAGCAACTGTCTGTGATGGTTTCTGTCACTTATGCTATTGCAGCATTTGCTTCAAAAGGACTCACATCCCATACCAGTAGAAAATCTACTAGTGTTTAATATGTGATTGCTGTTGGCCAGGAGTTGTTTGTTTTGGCAAATGGTAGATTTTGCTTTTCTGGACTGCCAAATGGTCAAAGATTTGTACTTCATTACAAGCTAATACCATAGAATGTTTCATTTCAAAAACCATACCTAGAAAATGGTTTAGAAAATAGACTCTGAAATTGTTTTATTTTGTTTTTCTCAACAAATCAGAAATGCTGCAGTCAGAGCTCTTTCCTGCTTTGCAACACCATCTTCATGTAGCTTTGAATCAGAGTTCTCAATTTTTGCAGAATACTGTTTTGATTTTGGTTCCATAATAGCAGTTTCCAGACCACCTGCTGCTTCTGTACATAACCGTTAAAATGGCCTTTAAGACCTCTCAGTCTGATATTCTATTATCTGGGCCATGGATACACCAAATTTGATGCGATATACTGGGAGAGATTTTGCTCAGGTCACAAACAAAAGAAATGGAAAGATCTGCAGGACACCCTATTGGAGGAGAATAAACATAGGTTTAAACATAGGAGAATAACATAGGAGGAGAATAAACATAGGAGAATAAACATAGGTCAATATGGGGACCTAAGGGAAATTAGGGAAGTTTTTACTGCACTGTAATTAATTGTAAAATTCATCAACACTCCTGTGAACATCTACTGATTAACAGTACCAGTGCTTGTCTAGAGCTCAGGAAGCCTGAATTAGGCTCCAGTTGGGAGCTTCACTAGGAAAGGTTAGAACGTGTTCTGCACAACAGCACCTCCTTTGTACTATTTACTGCTCAAGTGCTGAGCAGTAATGCTGAGCTGCTCAGTGATTTTTCCAGATTAGCAGTTGATACTAGAGCTCCAGATGAACTTTCTTCCCCCAGTTGAAGTTTTAGAATTTTGACCATCTGGAATCTGTGACTAAGTTCAGCTGCCTAGAACTCCTCTGTTAGAATAATACAGTCTTTTTAAAGAAAACATATGACTGTGACATAATATCAGTATTTACTGGGCTGACTAGGCTGACTTCTGAAAGTTTGGTCTTAAAAGCCAGTTTCAACAGTCCATTTCACTAGGTTTTTAGAGCGTTTTAAAATGCATTGAATTCTACTTCTGCATAGTTTGTCTTCGTTTTCCTTTTCTGTTGTCGGATTTATGGTGAAATATGATGAAGATCTGTAATTCTCCAAATGTAACTTAGTTGCTAAAAACAGAACCCCATAAGCTCAATTGGAAGTTAAATAATGTGTCAGTAATAATATTTTACTTCTTCCAAATCATCCTTCTGTATCTAATGAAAGAAACTAAGGAGGGCAGGACTAGCAGACCATTTTCTATTGTATTTTTCAAGTCACGTGTTTCTAACATCGATTTCATGTGCATGCATAGTAAACAATCGTGTCTCTAATATATTAGCTGTTCTCATTGCATTCACATAAATATATGCACATGTTAATACACGTACCTGATCCTGAGGCTGCTCCATGTGATTGTGAAGTGGTATATTTAATGGGAGGACAATGCTTAAGGCAGGTACTTTGCCCAGGTGATTTGTTTTCTACAGCAGAAGGAACCAAACAACCTGTGTTATGTGAAACTGGCAGAGAGGTGACAGGGCATCTTTCATGACAGAAGTGCAAGTACCCCTCAGAAGAGTGAAGCAGAGGCAAGTCTGGTGCAAAGGCATTGCATATTATAGCTATAATAATTCTTTAAAGAAGCTTGGAGGGTTGCAGATGAGCTTGGAGATGTGCCTTACTGCAGGGGAAGCAACAGTAGAAAGTGTGGAAAAGTGTCTGTAAAATGCAGATCCCAAAGCAGTGCAAAAGTTGTTGTCTGAGAAGTCAGCAATTCAGTTCTGGCTGAGTTAAGGATGAGAGATGAAGACATCTAGGATGATAGAAAGGAAGAGCCTGCCCACGGAAAGAAAGAGCATGGAAAAGAAAGAGTTTAATAAAGAGACACAGACAGGAAGCGATGGCTCTCTGCAAATAGCTTGCCATAAAGGAAGAAGAATTATTTAAATGGAGAAGATTGTTGGCAAAAGTTTACAAGTGGGTATAAACAGAGCAGTGTTAAATTTAATCTGGGGATTTGATGCCTATCTGTCAGAAAACTGAGCTGTTGGAACAGTATCTTGGCGGAAATAGTGAAGGGCAAATTAGGAACCCTTCTAAGTGAGAATAAGAAGTAGACCTTATGGCTCAGAATTTCTATTTCAGTCTTATGTCCTAGAGAAAATGTTGATGTTTTGAAGAGATCAGCTGCATTGCAAGGTTGGGTATAAAGAGGCAGAGATTTCTAAGTTATTGCAGCAGAATCAAAATACAGATGTCATCCACTCTGTTGGTTTCATGTGCAGGGAAGGTTTAGATCCGGAGAGAGTGGAAGGATACAAGGCAGAACTCACTGGGATCACAGTAACAATCCCCTTAAAGCTGGGATTGTTAGACTGCAGTTGCAGTGCCCTCATCCTCGTGGGCTCTGGTGTCCCAGCAATTGCAAGGAGAGTTTTGCTCTGTTAATAGTGTCATGAAGATTAGTGTTGGTTTTAATAAGACTTGCTTTTTTTTTCCCCTTCATACCAGGTCTGATAACCAAGCAGTTGTCACAGTAAGACTTTCAGCAATGACTCTACTGTCCTCAGGTTTATTCTTTGTTTATTGCTACTGCAGTAACTCGGTGTAGTTAATTGGCCCCCTTGGCCTTTTATTTCTTGCTTATTTAAAGGACAATAAAGCCCTGCGTTGCTTTAGATTGTTACACTACAAGGAGTCTAGCTGTTTCTATGCAGCGTTTCCTATCCCAGCAAGGGTCCCTAAATCTCATTCTTTGCTGTCAACCCTTGCCCTGTGCTACTAGAAGAGACCACTGAAAAAGATGCATTTCCCTCTCTTTCTTTTTAGCACAGATTAACTTCCTATGGGAACTACTGACTATAGATCACAAATATCTGGCTCAGATGATCAATGGCTTCGTTCATTGAAATGAACGTCTAGTAGTAGGATAAAGTGTATTATTGTTTGATTTACTATGATGATAAGCCACAGAAATGTTTGAGATTGTTGCCTCAATTCCTTTTCCTTCATAGCGCAACCTTGTGGAAGTTTATGGCTGCTGTGGCTTCACATTGCTCAACCTTATTCCCTCTAGGGGAAAAAAAAGATTCCATAGTGAATGAAGTGGTGTTGTAAGTTGAAATGCAGAAAGATGAGGGACATTGAAGAGAATTTCAATAAAAGCATTGAAAAAAGAATGGAAGAAAATGTGGCAGTTTGTAGAAACAAACTTAGAGGTCACTGAGAAATCAGGACTTCAGTACCTTTTGTGGAGCAGGACAGATATGTTTACAGGGTGGGAGTTTTCCAGCCTTAGCTCTCAGGTATATTTCTCTGCTTCTGCCGGGGCTATGATGAAAGAGGGGAGATTAGTGCTGAGATGGATTACTCAATTGAAAAGGCTTCTTTGTGTTCAATGTCTTCACTGGAGATTTTTCCCATAAAGAAAATATGTTCTATCTCATGCAGAGAAATATTATTTAAAGAAAGGTAAGGGGATCCATATTAGGAAGAAAACACTAGTCTGTTGCATAGTAACTGCATAGTGCCTTGATAACATTTTTGCTCTTTGTGTTTGTAGAGTTTGGGAGTCACCCCTTTTGTTTCATAGATACCTATGGGTGTCTCAGCTTCTCAAGCTTGTAAGCTTCACTGTTACCTTCTGTTGTCTTCATTAGTTGACAATGAGTGACTAAGGACCTTTGTCTTGCCTTAAGATAGAACAGAGGTCTAAGTGGTTTAGATATCTATAATGTAGCATTTCTGACAAATTACTGCCCCAGAGAGCTCCATGCAGAAGAATGACAATGTTCATATAGATTACATTTTGATAATTAGTAAGATGAAAGGCCTGATTTTTTTGTATGGAAAATTGGTGTGAGCGTTGCATATGGTATCTTTAGATATAACAGGACCTGCAAATTAGACTGTTAAATGCCTGAATGACATCAGATAAGCCTGTAATTATGGGAGGATATTTAAAGCCCTTTCCAAGTCAAGCTTCTGATCTATTTATAGTCATTAATTCTCTTTTTTTGAGTAGATCACTGTAATATACATTAATAATTCAAGTTAAATATTTGACCAAAATGCTTTATGAATTATAATATTCTGTTTATGCATAGTTATTGGCATTTTTTGAAAGTTAGAGGACAAGGAGCTATGATGCTATATAAAGTTTGTACACAGAATATGCATAGACATGTACTAAGTACCAGTTTATTTGTAACTATAGCAGTAGGTAATAAAATTCAGTGCTGTTATTAGCAAACACCAAATATTTGGTTATAATACCTGCTCATGTCTCTTAGGAGATGATGTGTGTTTGATATAATAATATAGGAGCCAGCTAGAGCTCTGTTTCATTTGCTGGTGAGCCCCCACTGGCTAGTAATACCAGCAGGACCAGTTGACTGACTTCTATATATCATCTGCACTATTCCACTTGTCGGGAAACAATTTTTGAGACAGAAGCTATTCAGATTTTTATTTCTTGCAGTCAATGAAAGACTAGTTCTTATTTTGTTCGGGTCATGGGAATGGCTTGTAAAGGCAGAAAGCTGCAAGAAAAATGCATGACAGACATGTATACTTGCATATCTGGATTTCTTTGAATACCAAAATGCCTCAGATTACTGAGAAATTTCTTCAGTGCAGTCTACAGCTAGTTCAAAGAGGGGCTATTTTGCCCTCATAATCATTAGAAATGTCTTTAATGTTTGCTTTGCCTGTTATTACTTATATCATGTGAAGGCAACAGTTGAACAAATAGCATGTTCCTGTGTTAGAAATGATGACATAGGTCACTTATTAGCCTTGCACCTTATTTAAATCCTCCAGAAGGGAGTCAAACCTTTCCTTGGTTTCCTGGGTCCTGGACAGCTTGGAATCATGGTAAGCATAGAGCTGAGATGTGTTGCTAAGGTTTTGAATCGCAAACTTGACTTTTTTTCATATTAGTGCTCAGAAACCTGTAAACTGCTATTTAAAGAACATTCTTACTAGAAAATGTCCTGTACAAATGTTGATATGTACATTAGATACTTTCTCGACATTTGCTCCTCTGCGTGACGGTAACCAGAGTCTGCAGTTCTCTGGAAGGAGAAATTGGCAGCAGCAGCCGAAGAGTGAATGCAAATGGGCTGTGTTTACATGCTGCACATGCAGTGCTAGGCTTTGGTGTGACTTCAGTCTGTGAGCTCACATGATTTTCCATATATATATATATATGGAAAATTCCATATATATATATATTGTCCCAGCCTGCAGCAGAGCTGAGATTTTCTGAGCCTTTGGCTTTTAGTAGCTCCTTGGGTTTTGAAATGCTTTGTTCTTTTGGCATCTGCAAGTCCCATGGTACTAGCAGTGCAAATAGAGGCCATAGGGTAATGTATTTTACCTTCTTCTCAAATCATTTGATTCTATGTCCTGTTTCTTCACAAACACGCTGATATTGGTGTGCAAAGCAAACCATTTTTCTCCTGGCTATATTTGATTGATAGACCTTTGTAATACCGCTCACAGTTACTTTTTTTCCCCTGCACTGAAGAACCATAACCTACTTACTTGGTCTTGATATTCCAACTCTTCTATATCATTAACATCCCTATTGCTATTTTCTGTAGCTTTGTGTATTCTAGCTGTGTCCTTTTTGATGTGGGTTAACTAGAACAACACAGAAAACTTAAGATGCTTAGTATGTATCTGTAGTGATAAAAAATTTGCATGCAAATTTTTCATGATGTGCTTAAGTCAGGAAAGGAACTAAATAAGCTTTCTCCTCAGTCTGAATGCTCTTCAGAAGATTCTTAGAATTTAAAAGAGATCAAAAACCTCCTTTTCCCTCATTCTTTTAATCTTTCTTTTAGTGATTCAGCTTGTTTCTGTTCTTCAGGGGACTCGTAATGATCTTTATAAATCTAACTGGCATTATATAGATCCACATGTCCACTATGTGTGTTTATGTTCAGATGCAGGAATGCATGTACACACCCATAGCCTTCTGCCCCAAAAAGCTTCCTTGTAGTTCTTTGGGAAGACCAGCAAATTCTTTTGCTTGATGGCAAATGGCACTTGTTTCAGGTCAAAGGAGGATCATTCTCCTCTAAACCGCCAACGAATAAAACTCTTTTTCTTGCCCTCTTTTGTTAGATTACAGGTTGTCTTAATCTTTCAGTACTGCAGTACAGCATTATTGACCATTTAAAGTGGATTATAAACTACAAAGTATTTATTCACAGACACTTGAGCACACCTCAACAACTGAGTTTAAAATTAGAGAGTTTAAGGATATGCTTTAGTAACTTGCTGTTCTTTTAAAGTAGGCATATATTCTTTCCACTCACTTTTTTTTCCCCCTCCACAGAGGACTGTAAATAGTGTTCAGCGTTCCAAAGCTGACGTCTCTTAAAATTTAATTGAAGAAACTGTGATTCCATAGAAAAAAATCCTGCTTAACTTGGTCATTAAAACCAAACATGCATCTCATACATTTGGAAAGCGCTGTTCATTTCTTGTTTTGTACAGTATTAGCATATTAGCTGAATGCAAAGGAAGACAAGGGATGACATATTCTGCCGGTTATATTTATACCATACTGCATGTATCAAATATAAAGACAAAATCTTTAGGAATATGGCAAATGCAAAAGTAATAGACCATTAAATCTACCCTAACTCCATTCATTCCTGGAATCTGCTCTGGTAAAGATCACATTTCCTAGCAAAGAGATACTCTCTTTCTGTATCTCATTCCTCAGAAGTTGTGGCTATTTGGAAATATATCTTTTCTCATGACCCACCCAACAGGTGGATGTTGGAGTTGAAACATTTGTAAAAGAGTCTTAGATATGGATTATTTGCTTATGCTTTCTGCCTCCTTTTTGTTGTTGCTTGTAGGATTTGCTTATCATAAAAATGGCAGTTAAGCTGCATGAAGATGTGTAAGTGTCTGCACAATTCACTAAAAGAGATGCTGGAAAAAGTGGAAATAAAGTTTCTAAAAGAACAGCCATGAATCTCAAAATATATTGTAAAAGGGAAAAAAAGAAAAAGCAGATAGGGCTCTCAAATTTGTGCCTCTTGGCTGGGGCTGGGTGGGTCATGATCCGTAATGATAATTTTTTTGGATCATTCCAAGCATAAGAGTTCAGCTAGACACTTCATGTTAAAGATGAAATGCCGCTATAGATTAGTTTCCAGTATTCACTGCTCACAGACACACAGTGCCTCCTGACCTGAACCAGAAAGGGAAGGATGGCCTAGTGAAGCATTATCATTTGAGGCAAGATTTAACACTGATGTGATTTCTTCACAAAAAAATAAGCAAACAGAAAAAAAGAAAATGAAGTAATGGTTTGTTATGCTTTGTAGTAGTACTTGATGCTATAAGGAAGTCAGATTCCCTAGATTCCAACCTGGCGTGATTCACGATGTAAAAGTGCAGAAATGCTCTTCATCCTTCTGTCCTGTCAATGATAACACATTTGGGAATGAAAAGATCCGTTTTCTGCTTCTCATTTTGACAGGGATTTGATTTCCATATGTCTCTAATCTTCCAAACTTCGTCTGCATGAACTTTTTCACACCATGCGTTTATGCCGGGCTCTATAAAGTGGGAACATGGTCCTTGCTGATAGCTGCTGCTTGTTGCAGAATTGATATGTTACTGCTGTGAACGCTGGCAGTAAAACCTGCAGTGGAGTCTTGCCTAAAAATCGCAGCTTCCAAACTTGAGCAAGGTCATTCAGCTATTCAGATGACTGATCACTCGAGTTATTTCTAATAGTTGCAAAATCAACACTTAAAAAGCTTCAGTATGCATCTCAATGCATTAGCTGTGCTATTATGGCAGTCTTGGAATCATGAGGCCCACAAAACTATGTGAATAAAATGGCTTAATTTTTGTTAAAGATGTTGTATTTTAAGTCAAATAGATGTTTTAGGAACTTGGGATGGACCTCTGTTTTCTTCCTTTTATGCTGTTGAATCAGGGAATATGTGTGATCTGTCCATTGTAGCCTGTGAATGTTTTGTAGAAGTGTATGCAACTCTGTAAAACTTAATACTATATTTGAAAATACCCTTTGTATCAAAAAAATATAATTATATTGGCAAAACTGTTGGAAAGCAAAATAGACTTAGGAAAAATAGAGGTTACTATTGTCATAGTTCTTTATGGGGGACCAAATATTAGGACTGAGTAGCCTTCACTTGCAAAAGGTATTGAAGAAAAAGTTTGACTACTTATCTGTGAGAAGTTAAAGAGAATTATAGTTCTTTGTTCTTCTCTCTTTGACAACTTTTGTTCTCAGTCAGGCATGTAAAATCATTATTTAAAAACCATTTGAGATGTGCAATTATATTTCATCTTTTTTTCTTTCTTTTTTCTTTTTTTTTTTTTAAATTAAGAACGAACCTCAAGCCTTCAAAGACATACAGTGTTAAGAATTTGGTCTGGCAGAAATGGCTTATTCTAATCCTAGTTTTGGCAGTAATTGTAGTGTAACCTTGGGGAAAGCACTTAAGCTCTGAGAATATCAGTTTCCCAGTTTCATTTTGTCATATTTCATGACAAATCTTTTATGCGTGCTACTGGGCACTAGTATTTTAGATTCAAAAAAGGAAATAAATATACCATAAGGGTAAAGTAAGATCAGACAAGGGAAAAAGCCTGGCAGATTTCTTGCTGCTAATAGGAATTTCTAAGGGATATAGTAATTAAAAGAGCAGATTGAAGTTACAAGAAAGTAGATTTGCAAACTGTGCACCTTTTCACTGGTCCAAAAGGCAATTGCTGAGGCTCTCCTTGCCTCCTTGCCAGGGCTGAAGGGGCCACTGTGGCTTGAGCGGCTGAAGCTCTGCCCAGAAGCCCTGGCCTGGCCTTCCTACCCTTCAACTTCTGCTCAGCAAACACTGACCACCTCGTCCATCTCAGCTGCATCTTCCTGTGCTTGAGGCTTGTGCTGAGGGGAAAAATATGCTGTTACTGTAGCAATTTGTCTGCTTGCTGTTGGAAGTAACCCCTTCCAACTTGTTAGCACCGTTGTCTCCCTGATGTCATTTCACTTTTTCAATTTGAGGGATTTGGACTATATGTTCCAGTGCTTAGGCTCTGGAAAAGCAGAACTTGTCCTTGAGCTCCCATTTTGTGCAACAGGCCTCAATTCTGCACTTGGGTAGTTAGCTATAAATGCCAAGAAACTGCTCCTGGGATGTGGATTGATACTGATAACATGGATATGGATGCTATCTCTGTGCAGCCATCAGAGCGCAGGATTTGAACCACTGGAGCTATTAATCTGTGATTTAACTGTCTCTGATTTCTTCAGCAAAGATTTTGTTTTGTTTCTCCAGCAGTCTTCATATTTGGGCTGAAAAGTAGTGGACATAGTTATCAAATGCATTCAATGCTTCAAGTTGTTCTCTTCTCTTGAAGAGAATAGTTTTAAAAGTTCATGTGTGTGGAATTTTTTAGCAATAGGGATTAACCTTGTCACTTGCGTCACCCAAGGAGGGAGTTTCCTGCATGAAAGGCCCTAGCAATATTCTTTCAGCCAAGATGTAGCCTGGGTTGCTGTCCTTCAGTTTAACTCCTTAACTGAGGCCTGTAATTGAGGAGTGTTCTTGGCCTTAGGCTTGGGTTGCTGTCAGCCAAAAGAGCCAGATTTTCATTTGGCTCACATCACCCTGCCATGTGATTGCTGCTCTTTTAAGTGTCAGAGATCTCTGCCTCTGGATTCTAATACCTGAAGAATTATTCTATGTCTAAATGGTTATTTTTGCTGTCTTTGCTATATTGGAATGGGTATGCCTAAATCCCAGGCCTGTGATTCATAAGACATTAGGAAAGTAGAATGGATCTGTCATTTCTTTTCTGCTTGTACTCACTCTTGACTCTTCTCAAAACTCTGAAATATTTAAAAGACCTGAAACATTTCGTCAAACTTACTAAATACTTTTCTCTAAAAGCTGGATTGTTGTTCCATGTATTAACTCACTGGCAAACAAAACAGGTGAGCAAACAAAAGTACTGCAAGCATAAGCTGACTGGAATCAGCAATTGCAGCAGGATTTCCAGAACATAAAATGTGCCTAAATGGGAGATTTCTATCCGGATATTTTCTTGTTTTTTCAGGCATCTTTTTAATGTGCCGTGCAATTTGACTACAACTTACGACCATTTAGGAAAAACATCTGCTTAAAGGTTTCCGAGTTCTTAAAAACTTTAAATCTTTTGTTCATTTTAAGGTTTTATTTTATTAGAGTCAGTAATTAGCACAGCAACTTAGTGTCAGAAATAGCTCACAAATTCAGAAAGACCAAATGAAGGCATTGCAATATCTTACGTTGAAAAGTTTTGGTGTTTCTTTTTCATTTTCCAGTTATAAAGTTATAAATATTATACTGTAATTCATTCTGTTCTGATGTTTTTGTACCCTGGAAATATGTCTTAACTGAGAATGTGAAAGAGAAGACGTTTAGAGCAAGAAATGTAAAAATAGATTATTGTTTTGGGTTACTCAGCCTAGACTAGGCGTGGGTTTTTTTCTTTTTTTTTTCTTTTTAGAAAAAAGTTCTCAAGCATTGTTTTGTCCATATTTGTCAGTGTTGAATACTGTTAGCCCGCTTAAATATTTTAGGAGCCAAGATTGAAATGATCGTATTTTTCATGAATTAGAAAGCAACACAGAAATCTTTCATTTTCAGTTTATTTTCTATAGTCCAAAACAAATGTGGTTGTAAATCACCAGTGCGCTGCTCCCTTTAGATCACCTATGTTGATTTATTTTTTGGGAGAACCTAACCTTGTTAGCTGAAACAGATGCAGCAAAGATTGTAAATGAGTAGTAAAATGATGATTGTAAATGATTCTAAAAGAGTAAATGATTCTAAAAGAGTAACTTGTGACTCATGATTGTAAAAAAGAGTAACTTCTAAAAGAGTAACTTGTAACTCATGATTGTAAATGATTCTAAAAGAGTAGTTTTTCAGCACAACACTAAAGTAGTCTTCCTTTCTTTAAAAATGTTGCGACTTAAAAGCTTGGTTGTGTGGGCGTTTTTGAGGTTGGTGAAATATTTGAGGTACCGTCTGGGAAGCCAGAAAATCTTCTCTAGTGGTGGTGGACTTGGATTCTTTATGATTTTCAGTGATCTTGGGCCTTAAGGTCAAAGATGTTTTTCTAGGAAATCAAACAGTGGAACTGTACTAATGCTTGTCTATTTTGGGCTACATTAAAGTGTGACCTAGAGTAAAAAGTTCATGTTTTTGGGCAGAAAGGACCAAAATTCATTTGAGAACTTAGTACTTGAAAAAGATCAACTGTTACAGCTTTCTAACACTGCTACTGTTAGAACAAGCAAGCTGAGATGGATTGTTTGGGACTTAGTGCTCTCACTGCTGCTTACATTTATCATTTTTATTTGGGAAGTGCCCATAAGCAGCATGTCTCCTGTAGCCCAAGTGGGTGCCTGGTAGCGTGGGGCTGCATTAGGAATATGAAAGAAGGGAGATTCCCTCACATAAGGTTTGTGACAGAACATGAAATGCTCAAAGCTAGCATAATTATTCATGAATATATTTTTGTTATTGGTAATTTTAAAGGGTAAAAAAAAAAAAAAAAAAAAAAGTTAAAATTTGAAACAGCACAATTGGTCTTTACGGCCTGTGTTCTTCTGGAGTAAGTGAATGGCAGGGTGTGCTGCACCAGACAGTGCTAAACACCCATTGCCTCCTTCATACATCTGTACTGATAGTCTCGACAGCACAGTTTCTGTTCCAAGGACATTGCTTTCGCATGTGGAAAGTATCTTGCCAAAGTGTGCCTGGTAGCACTATGCTTTACTCAGATTTTTGTTCTGGGGAACCCACTCAGTGCAGAAGAGGCCTCTCAGTTTTTAGGTGGAGTAGGTGGTGCATAGTTCTGGAGAATGGGTTACTGCTGTGACGCTGGAGAAGCTAGAGCTGGTACTGGGCTTAACCACAGCAGGGCCTGAACTCACCCTGTAATAATGCAGCAGTTCAGGAAACGCGGTAATCAGGAATTTGCAATAAGGCATTTTGGTAATTCAAACGAAATCTGACTACAGCCATCAACGCCCAGTTGTTCCTTGGCCACCTGATCTTAAGATCCACAGGGCTTGTGGCTTTCCCTGCCAGACCTCCTACGTAATACACAAGCGTGCGCTGCTGCCGAACAAGCTGGAAGCACTTTGTGCTCATGATTTGCAGAATCTACCAGCCTCGGTCAAGCCATTTAACAGGCTAGCTGTGTTGCGTTTCATTGTAGTTGTGTCCCTTTCACGAGGTTCTTTGAGAAATCTGCCATCGCTTATACCTAACAGTTCATAAGTAATTGTTGGTTAACCAGGAATTCTACTCCACACTTCATATTCACGAGCAGATTGGAAACTGTTACGTCCGTAATAGGAGGGAGAGTCTCAGAGTTTTATGGTATGCATGGCAATAAAAAGCAAAGCAATTGTCACATGCGTTTTGGCTTGAAGGATGACAAGAAGCAGATGTGTGGCATGCCTTCTTCCTTCTATTGCATGCATGCCAAATGACGCAAAATTCTTAAATGTTTTCTGCTTTTTTTTGCAATTTAATCTCCTCCTGAATAAACTGAATATGACAGTGAGTCCGTCCAGAGCAGTTGTAGAGTTTGACATTTCTGTGACTTGTCAGAAAATACTTGATTTACATTAGTTTTAAAGGAAAGTGGGGAAAGATTATATTTATCCTGTGGTGAAAAGGCTAAATACGTATTCAGCTTAGAAAACCATAAAAAGCATGCTCTCCCTTTACAAATAATGGTTGTATATTTGAACAGCACAGAGGTCAGTGAACTCTCTTGTACATTTTAGAGCTTTATTTTTGTGTAGAGCTTTATTTTAGATGCTTTATTTTTGTGTAGAGCTTTATTTTAGACGCTGATATGTCTGCTCAAAAAAAAAAAATAGTTCAGTGAATGCAGTATGAAGGTTGTGACATAGAGCAGATACTTGTGCAGAAGGTAACGGCTGTCCGTAGGAGATGGTGTTTGCGGCTGATGAGTAGAGCCCAGAGTGCTGATCCAGCCACTGCTAGTTTTTCAAATATATTGTTATGACTTCAGAATTCCTCATGCTCTGTATAAATGTATTATCATACTCTGCCTCTTCCTGAGCCCTTGTCCTCGACGATATTCTGGAGCAATGATTTCTACAGGCTATTCGTGTATGATCCCTTCTATTATTAATTCATGCTAGAGAAATACAGACTTAAGGGGCCTTCTCGTGCCAAGACTGCCTAGGTAGGTCTGGCACGTTTGCAACAAGTCAGTCGTGAGGTCAGCCCTCATTTCTTTAAGCAGTCTAGCAGATAATCTACACTTTAGACAACTGAATCCATTAAATGGGAACTTAATTGTGTTTTAACCATATAAAGCTGGGTAATAAACTAGCTCATAATCTTCAGTCTTATAAGAGATGTCTCTTCTGGGCTAGTTATAAGAAAGACACCCGGATTTAAATATCGAGAACAGACTTGTAAAATGGTCATAAAGCTGCAAAGCATAATCTAAGCTTGAACCACATTCCAAATTAAAGCAATCTTTTTTTTTGCAAATGCAATGTGTATAACTGCCACTCCTGCAAATGTGTGTCTTATTTTCATAGGCAATAAAACTAAACTTCAGTTCTCACTGTCTTCCTGCTACCATGATTGCTTCCTATTTAGCAAGCAATGAGAAAATAGATGAGCTTAACTGTGTGCATGAGGGTTTATGATTTCTATAGAAAACTTCTTGTGTTAGAGTGGAAAAAGTGAAATATATAAAACCAGGCAGAAAAGAAAACCAATTAAAACATAAAGATGAAGAAATGATGCCAGAATTCTTTCTCCCTCTAACCTTTTTGCCTGTGAACCTCTATTACTGATAAAGAGAATACAGCAACATGGATTTAACATAGATGAGAACAACTCCTTTGCCATTTTGTGAAGCCCCGGATGTGATATATGATCTAGCAAACAAAATTAACATTTTTTGTGATGTTGTTACAAGATGGTTGAAGATTTGTTCATCCTAGCACACCTGGAAACATTATGTCTATAGCTGTTGCTCTTTACATGGTTCTCATTCTTTAGCATAACTGCCTCAAAGAGATACAGAAGAGTACCTAACATACGTTAAATGTTCTTAGTGTTCATTTTTAGTAAGATAGTAATGTTGAGGCTTTTCTTCTGAAAAACATAAAATAGGATTTCAAGGAGAAGTCATACTTTAATAGAATTACCAAGGGAAAACAGAAACTTCAGAGACTTCCATAATGTTGAGTTACTTGTAGAATTGAGCTAACTGTACCTCATTGAGACCAAAGCTATTTTCCTCATTTAAATTCATCAATATCTATTATAACTGCAGTTCTTCCTTGTCTGACTTAAGTGAGCTGATTGTTCAAACAGTTCAGGAAAGAATAAAAATAAAGACATTTTATATTTTGAAATAATACAATGTTCCAAGAGGGAACATTAAAATATCTTGGCCTCCACTAATAATTTTACTCCAAGAAAATATTGGATCATGAGCAGAATTTAATGTATCCTAGCGGTCCGTTCCTTTGAAACCTCTCCTGTGCACTGAATATCATCAGTTACATCCAGCAATGTATTTCTGCTACTGAGGAGAGCAAGGATGCTAATTTAAGGTTGCCTGAATGGTATAATTTGATCAATGTGGTCGTGAGTGATGAGACATGGTATAGCAGTGGGGAATTGGCTGGGCCTGTTAATTGTTCATGGCCAGGCTTTTAAACAGGCCTGTTTTGCTTGGGTAGATCTATAGTCTTTTCCCTTTTTAAATGTTTGGATTTCTGTAGCTGTAACTGATTTCTACTGAAATTTCTAATGTTGGGCTCTCAAGCATAATTTCTTTGTCAATGAAAAAAATGATTAGGAATAACAGGTTGAAAATGAAGACCTTTACCCATCTTTTTTATGGAAAAAGAAAGTGTCCTGCATTTTTGGGCATTGCCTGATGCTATTAGTACTTTGTCCATAGTTGTCTTCACTTAGTTCCCTTTGTATTAGCTGCAAAAAAAGAGGGCAGTCTGTTTTCTATGAGCAGTACTTACTGAATTACATTTGTGAAGTACTTTAAAGAGTAGCTCACTTCATGTCAAGTCTGTGGATTTTGAACCTGGGTCACCCAGTTCGTTAGCTTAATGCTGAATCAGAAATTCCATGTTGCTGTTACAGTAGAAAATACAGAGCTCCCTTAACACAGCTTCCATCTGACATGTTGGCAAGTAGGCTCTTATTTTTGCTTCATGATATACATTCCACTTTTCTCTCCAAGGAATAGGAGCCTAATATCTTGTCAGTATTCTGAATTATGATTAATTGTTACAGCACCGCAATTTCTGCAATAACATAAAACTTCGAATGGAAATAAAATTGCTCCTTTTTTTTGACATAAATAGCTCCTTTGACTTCGGGGAGTTGTATCCTGCCATGTTTAAGTCTCAGTGATACCAGGTGGTCCTTCCTTTTCTTCAGAAGATTTATTGCTTTTCAGTGAGGTAAAGGGAGACAAAAGTATTAAAGAAAGAACCTTTCCTGCCTAGTCTTGGGATTTTCTATCTTATTTCCTCCCTCCATAACACTGAAGACCTATGTAGAGCTGCTATTCATAGTATAGTGCTCCATTGTTGCAGTTGTACATTCAAGCTGTTGTGATTGCCATTTATGTTTGCGTCTTTAAAAAAGAAAAAAAAAGGAAAAAAAAGAGGGGAAAAAAAAAAACCCCTAAGATATGCCCTGAAACTACGTCACAAAGCATGATATTCTTGTACTGTCACTTAGGTACCACATCCAGGCCTAACACAGGGAACCACTCCTGTTTTAGCTTAATAGCCTTAGAAGCAATAAAAGGCAGCCCAGAAAGGCATGTCCAGGTAGATAACAGAAGGTGACATGGATAGAGGTGACAGGTTAGCATTTGTGTCAGCTTCTGACACCTATTGATTTGTCACTGGCTCACGAGGAGTAATTAGGAATTAAGAAGGACGTTGAAGGATTAAGACTCATGCTATGGGAAGACTCAGAAAGGTGTAAGTATAGGTGGCATGCCAGAATGAAAAATGTAAGGGAGAGCCTTTACTAAGTACAAAGGATAATCCAATTCATTCTACCCAGTGAATCAGGATAGTTTTGATAAGCTAATCAGCAGTGACAGACTCCTTCCTTGGGGAGACTCTTAGTCAAGTCCTGTATGATTTGGTTGAAACAGCCCCAGAAAATGCTTGGCTCCTGACTTCATCCTGTGGACTTCCAACCAGCAAATTTCCTTCCAATACATTAATTCCAGGAACACCCGATTGGTTTGGCTTTTCTCTTTAAAGGACAATGCTAACCTGAGAATTGGAATTAAACGATACTCACAGCTGTCCATGGGCAAACTGGCTAGTTTTTAGGCCACATGCCTCTTTGGACATGGTACAGTCTGTAAGAGATTTTTTTTTTCCCCACATATTTGGAAACTCTTGCATATTTTTGCACTCTTACGGGGTATTTAACTAACTGCTCTTGCATGAGGAAACACTGTTTAACTCCAATATGTAAAATGTTTCTTGGAAAAGAAAAAAAGAAAAGGAAAAACAACTATAAGGAAATCAACATGTCCACAGATGTCAAAGATGTAAGGAGTTTATCTGTTCTGTTGAATATTTAGTTACCTTCTTGTGTAATTCTCGGTTTTATGTATGGTTTGAAACATGAATTCATTGAGAATTCACCTCAAAAGATGGAGTTAGCCTTATGTGCAGCAGAGAGTGATTATAATTTGTGTTTCAGTTAGAACTCTAAATAGTTGAGAGCAGTGCAGAGGCATGGATGGGGTCTTCATTGCACTTACGATATGGAAACATTGAGTTCTCACTCTTTCAACCTTCAGAAAAACCTTGTGATCTTGAAAGCAGTACACATCAGGTATATGGATATAATTAGGTTATTAGATACTCAGTACTAGTCATGTTGAGGATAATACAGTTTCTCATAAATATCCTTCCGATTTTGAATGTAAGAGTTGTTGTCTTGGACAGGTCCCAAAATTTTAGGGAGGTCAAGTGGGATTACTTGGCTAGTATCAAGACTGCTATTATGTCTCAAAGAGACCTAGGACTCCTCTGTCTTTTTAAGTTCTTCCTCAAGTTGTTAATCCTGTACATGGCGTGATTAACTCCCTGTGGAAGTTCAGAGACTCCGTTAGAAACCAAATGGAAATTTTTATTTCATGAAATTTTATCACGTCAGTGCTCCCCGAGAGCTCTGGCTTCTTTGGGTGTGATCCAAATAGAACTTCCTCCTGTCAGGGTGTGTGTGTATATCTATATCTCTGTTTCTTCTGAGAAAAGTAGCCATTGCTTTATAGATTTGCGGTGTAGGCAGGCTTGTTTAATGCAGCATTTCTGAACTGGTATATTGGCATATTTAGGCATTTGAACTATTACTGACTTAGTAAAACTGTTAGCCTGTTTATGCACAGGTTTCTCCCCAGTTTCTTCATACAACATTTATCCATAGTCAAGTGCTTATCTCAGCCTCTTAAATCTTATGGATACACCTTCACTTCTCCTTTCTTTTCTTTCTTCTTTTCGAAATATTTTTAAAGTAAATGCAAGGAATATCTTGCAAAGTAGGATTGCTAGCCCAAAAAGATCAAAAAATTCTGATTTGAGGTGAACACTTGAGAACTGTGTACAGTCTTGTTTTCAGTCTGCTCCTGTCCCCATATCAAGCCATTTGCTGGGAAGGTAGCAGAGGCCATTATTCCCCCGTTTGAAAATTGGATCAGTATTAGTTTTATCATCTGTTCAGGATTAAGATCTTAAAATCTGTTCAGGATTAAGAATTGCTCACCTAGTACATCAGACCTCACTTGCTTAGGCATTTTGACCATCTTTCTTCAAAACTACCTGTTAATATATAGTTGCATTATGTTTTTTATATGCTTCATGTACATGTAGTTGCATTATGGTTTTTTTCCTTCAGAAAGACAGCAGTTCACTCAAGCCCATAAATTCTAGGGGTATTTCTAGATCTGAGTGTGGCCATTAAAATTTCTTCAGTGAGATATTCAGGATGTTTTAAGGGTTAGTATTAAAGGGAAATGGGTCGGAAAATAGATGCTATGATCTCTTTGAGTTTATAGCACTGATTTTATTCTCACGTACAATCCTGTTCAGCCTATAAGGATAGGACCTGTTTCCTATTGACCATATTGCTACAGAATTGAATCCTAAATAAGGACACTGAGGTCCATACTGTAAATCACTGTGCTGCAAATGGCCAACTGCCCAAAGTCCCTCTTGGAGGAGGAAGAGTGGCAGTAAACCCAGCTGCTGAGCACCTCTCTCTGTGCCTTGCACAGCCAGCAGCTTGGAGGGAATACCACTGTGTACCTGAGAGGGAGAGTGGTCTGTGTTGCTATTTAAGTTACTGACTGTAACTTTCTCTCTAGTTTTCCCTTCTCTGACACTAGCAGTTGCCTGTGTTTACCATGGGCAGCATTTACTGTAGGACTTGCTTTAACATGATCTCTGTCCAAGATGTCTCCATTTTCACAAGAAACACACTGCAGAGTAGTTTGGGCCCCCAGTCACAAGATTTCCAAGGGGGAAGTAAGAAAAGGGATGCCCACAGACACCACTGCAGCTGTATGTTCTTGTGGGCAAACGAAGCCTTGCTTAGCTGAAGGGGTGTGCCTGCTGCCAGTGAGCTGTCACCCATTTGCTTTGCAGTGACAGCTTGAACTAAGTGCTCTGTGTTTCTTGGAAGAGCATGTGTGTTTTTCTGGAGAGCTTGTGAAAAAAAGTAATGGAAAAATCGCCTTCTTTTAAGCCCTGCAAGACCAGTATGGTCCTGTGAAACATACATGGTAATTTCAACTGTAGACACACAAAAAATCATTTTCTTATGATACTGAGAAAATATGAAAGTACATGATGGGTCTTGCAGAATCAGCTGAAGTGTTCTAGTTATACTGTCCCGTCTTTCTAGTCTTTTAGACTCTTCTCTTTCGTTAGCAGTATTAAATATTGCCCTTCAGTTAGCTGCCAAGTGAAAGCAATAATGCATTAACAAAAACGAGTGTGTGCCAGTATTTCTCAGCCCCATATATATTGTTCTGTTGAACCTTTAGTTTGAAATGGCTTCTGCCCTCACCCACCATACAATATGAGCTCTCCACAGGCCCTTGAAAGCGGATATGAGAACATTTCCCAAAGCTCCACTTAATGAGCTGTAAAAATGTTTCTTATTTACCAAATCCCAGCAACTTAACCACAGCCTGAAGAGTATAACCACCTCCCTTCTCCCTCGAGCTTTGACATTTATACTGTAAGTAGAAAAAAAGTCTATAACTGAGAACTCTCTGCTCTTTGCGCTCTCAGGGCCATATCTTCCTTTTCCCGTTTCCATACAAGCCAGAATAGCTGAGTTATTTTGCATGAGGCCCTGTGCACTAGTGAGAGTATCGGTCTGAAGCCCTCCTCAGCAGGGAATGCTGTGATTACTGCTGTGATCCTCAGTCTTCAGTAGTCCCTATTCCTGGAGGACATTAATGAGAAGGATTTATGTTACATGCATATTTTGTCTGTGCCAGATGCAGCAATGATGGAGGAACCCCAGGCGTTTTGGGAGCAGGGCAATCATATGTGGGTTTTGTGCTCAAAGGACTCGATTCTTACCCCGCTTGCACTACTAGTAATTAAGAGTAGCTGCACAGAAGTGATGAGCCACTTTTCTAACTGGTATGTGTTAATTCACTAGCAAGCACAGATATTCACCACTTTCCACCCACTAACTGTTTAACAAAAAGACTAAGTTTCTTTTCTTTCTAGATTTCTTTCTTTCTAACTTCTTGTTTGGATGAGAACTGTGTCAGGTCCTGAAGTTCTAATTTGGTTCCTCCTGTTCCATGTAGACAAGCTTTGACCTCAGGTCTAGTCAAGGCTTTGGAAAGGTGCTTCCATGAAGAGAGTTAGTAATGATTGTGTCTCACAACACAATCAGTTTGACAGTTAATTCTTTGGAGAGCAGCATTGCTGCCTGTGAACATGACGGAAATGATAGTCTTAAAATATATGAGGGCACTGTGGTATTTTCTGGTTGTAATGTAAGTTAGAAAAGCAGTGTCAATCCTTCTGAAGATTGCTTGCAAGAGAGTCAAAATAGGACTGCTAGAGGTAGTAGTAGAGTGGTAGAGCAGGAGATCAATCAAAGCAGGAGAAACAGTGTAGTATGTGTCTTAGAGTTGCAGTAGTGTAAATCAGGCTGGAATTAATGAGTTTCATGTATCTGGCTTTCTGCTTGTTTTGCAGGTTTGTTGCATAGGTAGTGGGCGGAGCTGGCCCCAGCACCCACGCTTGTCGCTTCCCACCTCAGTGTCCTGTCAGTAAAGGGCCACAGAACAGTGGATGACCTACAGTGATACACTGTCCAGTTCACGCCTCCTTTCAGTAGTGCTGAGTGCTGCAGTAGTGCTGAGTGTATTTGTTCCTCAGGAAGCAAGTAGATTATTCTTCCTTTTTCTAATTCAGTAACATAATGAATTAATAGTTCTGTTCCTTGTTGGAAATTATGTCCTTTCCTCTTCTTTCTCTTACTCTTGATGTATGTTTTTCTCACGTGCAGTTCAGTAGTTTAACTGGCTCATGCTGTCTGGTATACACTTGGCCAGCACAATCAGAGGGTTTTCAAACACTTTCACAGCCTCACTTTGGGAAGGACCATAGTGTGAGTATGGGCCTCGCTTATGAGTGCTGAGTACGCAGTGTCTCTCAGCTGCTGTGGAGCTCTTCCCAACCATTCGTCTGGGCTTGAGCAGCAATATGGAAGCTGTTGATTTTTACATCACTGCTCTCGTGCATCTCCAAAACATGGGCTACTTCCCTGTTTCAGAGTTAGAAAGATAAAATGCTGACGTCTCATGATGATTTCACTTCCGTGGCTTCAGTGCAACTTCCAAATAACATCATTAATTCCTTGGGGAAATTACAGAAATCTAACAGAGTAGAAGTCCACATTACAGACTTATGTAGATGTACAGATATCTACATAACTTTCAGTCCTACCAGCAGGTCTGCACGAAGCACAACCACGGATTTTACTTGAATGTTCTGTTAGATGTGGACAAGCATAAATAATTACACATGGTACCAGGTGAAGGAATTGGGCCGTCAGTATGTGCTGAGATAGCTGAGGTATGAATTAGCTACATGACTACATCTGCTGTATAAAGCCCCATAGAACTCACTGGTGTCAGTTCAGAAGTTCATAACTTGGGTGGCTGGGAAAGATGGGGTGTTTTAATATGGCGATGAAGGCAGATTGAGACCCCACTTGGCCTAGATCATTCTGTAAAATCTGCAGCCCTTTCAAACAAACATGCTGTCCTGGACCAGCTCCCTTTGCCATCTCACAAACAGGCCGTTTCCTCAGCTAGTGGAAAGCTGATAAACTCTTAAAGTTAATAGCACTGTGGTACAGCAGTTGGCCCACCTTTTTCTTTCCCAAGTCCATAAATCCTTTCTCACCATCATCCTGAGTTTTTTCCTCTTCTCTATTAAATATGTTCTTGTAAAAACTTTGTTTCTAGGATTTGAAGAAGTGGCCAAAATAGAATCTTGCCTGATCGGAATCACTAGCATTAGAGATCACTTTGAATTGCAAGGAGTTGTCAGCTGATTATCTAATAAATATCTCTTGATAGGACATCACTGTGGAAGAAGTAAGCTCCTGTTAATAAGAGACTCTTGGTTTCTATACAGTCCTGCAGAGAGTTCAGGGAAATGAACATTTGTGGTGTATTTTATTGCCTGATGCGTCCAAGTGCAATCTGGAACATGTCATCACTTTATATTCCGTGTGAGGAAGTAGGTTCGGGAGATGTTTGGACTCTGAATTCAGTCAGCAGCAAAGTTGCCAGATTCTTGGTTCTGTTACAGTTTGCCCTTTGGAAAAGAAAGCCAAAATCTGCTGTCTTCAACACTGCAGAGCTCTGTTCATTTCATTTGTGAATCTTTAAAAGCCAGGCAAGAGTTTAGCTCTGCCTAAAACTTCTCTAGTTCCCAGGAAAAAAGCCAGAAGAAGGACAAGTAGGGTTACTGCTTAGTGTTCTTTAGTATTTAATGTTTTTTCTCTGAAAAATCAATCAGGTAATTCCAGGTTGAATGCAAATCTGACTGTTGAAGCTGGCCTGCCTCCTACTGGCTTTACTTTGTCTTTTGTTTTCAATTCCTAGAAATCTTCTCTTCATGCCTAAAAGGGCCATTTACTCTACAGCCCCTTACCCTACAACTAAAGTTAGCTTTGAACTAAGCCCTGTTGGAACTGAACTGAAATTAAACTCCACTTCTAAAATACACCCAATCACAAAGTTGTGTTGGCAGTCAGGATCCAGGGTGGTTATTTCCTCTTGTCTGGAGTGAGACAGCTTTTGATTCACCAGGGATCTCCCACATAGCTTTTTATTTTTCAGCCTCATTCCTTCCGACTGGATTTTGACTGGAGCTGAGCTAACAGTTTTGAAGCATGCAAAGCAATTCTCCAAGTGTAATCAAGCTTCATAGAATTCTCGGTTTGATTTCCTTGTGTATCACACCCTCAGGAATTATTCTCCCCCAGAAAAGATCTTTCCCTTTTAATAGCACTTGCATTTTCTAGATTAGTTTTCAAGCTGCACATCAGAATGAAGGCAGCTCTACTGTTTTGGTTCCTGGGGTGCTATTGTAAAAGCTCCCCCCCCCCCCCTTGAATACTAAAGGCACCTTCTGCTGGACTTTGTGCTTTGAAGATGCAGGAGTGAAATGAAAATGCAAAAATCATGAGGCAATTATTGCAGCAAAGTATTTTATTGAGCATAATTATGTGCAGGGCTCCAGTGTGACAGGTTTTTCATTTCTTCTTTTACCAATAGTGGAAGTGTTACAAAATGAGTGTCATTAGATATCTAAGAAAAATGAACTCTTCAAAGATAACTTATATGTCCTAGCATATAGGAAATTACTAGTAAAATGAGAGCTACTGGTTAATACTCAGTGTGCTTAGTTTTATAGGTCAAAACCTGACAATTCCACTCAGCTTTTTTTCAGATTCATAATGAAATAAATTCTTCTTCCACACAAACAGGGAATTCTCCATGAAAATGTTTGTGAGTCTCTGTGGAAGAGCCATGGGGGCCCCAGGGTCTGTGCACATCCTTCTGCACTTCGTAGAACATAAACCCGGCCAACAGCTTCAGGTTGGGTTGCCTCCTTCCAGCTTGTAGGTGACTTCTCTGGAGATCACAAACAGGAGCGAACTTCCTCTGCTTCTGCTTGGAGCACTAATGAGGACCTGCAGGACTGGTTAGGAGGTGTCCATTAGCAGAGCTGTTTCTGGGTGTGATATCCTCCAAAACAGTCAATTTAATTAATTTAGATAGGACAACTCTTTTTGTCTGCTCTAACTGATTCCTCTGACTAACCACATCTGGTGCAAGCAACATGCATTATATCTATATGGCTGCAGGAATTTCACTGAGATTCTAAGATTTGCAAGCATTCATTTATGAACAAAAAATGCTCAAAGTACTTTTGTTAGCATTTATGTGGAATGACATTTGTTTAGGTTACCTCGATAGATACTTGGATACTGCATGCCAGGAATTGGCTTTTAACGTGAGCCAGACTCATTCTTTGGCAGCAGCCTTTAATTACCGGTCCAGCCTAAAATTTGTTTTACCCTCATTGGAGAATTCATTTTTGATGATTGCCAAAAAAGCCCTGTAAGATTTAGTGACTTTGCGAAGGGGTGTTCATTTAGTCTGGGAGACTTGGCTGCAAGCGATCCTGCAGAGATGTCTGTTCTCAGGCCCGAGGAGCTTTCAGTTCTTGTCTTTTAAGCAGGTATTAATACGTCTTTCCCCTGAAACAAGTTGTCTTGAATAACAAGCCTGCAATGTTTTTTCCTGTCTCTCTGCTACCCAAGTCTCTAGATCATGGCATAGCACTGCTGACCTATAACTCTTATGAGTACAATAATACAGCTCTGGCAGACAACCAAAATTCATAAACCAATGAGTGTATTTCCCCATAAATAATACTGGTATTTTGAAATACTACCACCTTCTGGCAGCTAAGGGAGGAAATATTCAGACCTTTCATTAGTGAAGCCACTAGAGTGTTTGATACTATGAGACTTGCTTAAGTTAACTTTGCATTTTCCTTGCAATGAGTTATCTGCAGGACCCTTTTTTTCCAAAGACCTATTGATAGGGTTTAGTAAGGCACTGCTGTCAGGGAAAGTGGTATGCGCTAGTTCTGCTTCATTTTCCAAGCTGGTGTTTATTTTAACAGCTGCTCTCAGACTTCTCTAGTGCACTTGGGAAGGAGTATCCTCCCACATTCTTAGCACCTCCTATATTTGTCTGTATTAATATTTACATATGTGTGTGTATACATATATATAAGCATACACATATGTATGATGCTTAGATTCAGTGTGTGTGTATATATAGTATATATGTGTGTGCATGTGTATATATTGTCATAAACCTATGGACTTAACGAGTTGATAGTTTAGGTACCTGTTAGTTGGCGTGTTGCTGTACTCCTTGGAATGACTTCCCAATACTTAGCTGTTTGCAAGGGCACTGTGTGTTTCCAGCAGAGAAGTAAGTGGAGTGAAGTGCAAGGACTCCATCCTGTGCACTGGATTCTTAAAAGGATCCTGTTCTTTATAAGCACTTGCCGTAGCACAGGCATGAAACCTTGGCTGTCTTTCTCCCATGCAAGAAGTCAATGGAGGCCTGTGTGTGACAGTAACAGAACTGAAGTTCTGTTGGGATACTGTGGAAGAAATTCCCTTCTGTCCTCTTCTATGGGCAGCACCTTGGGTGAGTGAAGCCCTGCATTTTGATCTGTCATACATGTTTCTTAAAGGTGGCAAATGGAAATCTCTATATGTAGGATTTACTGGACCCTTTACTCCAAACACTGTAAAGTTGTATGAGTGTCCTCATCTGCATTTGTAGGACACTGCCTGTGCTGCAGAGGAGACTGTGTGAAAGGGCCACAGTGAAGCAGGCCCGTGTCCGGCCTCTGCCCCCTCTGCAGTGGCTGCGCGTTGACTTAGCCACACAGTAGCATAGCTGCTGGAGCACTGGGATGACTTGTTTGCTTCATTGTGCTGAACGGAGAAAATAAGAGCAAAAATACAAAAAAAAAAAAAAAAAAAAAAAAAAGCGACTAAAGCTGCATTTCAAGCAACTAAGGAGGGTTTTTTAAATCATTGGAGAGAAAAAAAAAACCCAAAACGGTGCATCTTTTTTTTTTTGAAAACTGCCCTACACCCTTAAACATTATTACTTAGTAAATAGCAATTGGCTGCATTTTAACAGATTTGATTTCATCATATGGTGTATTCACCAGCTTAAAAATACTTGCATAATTGCATTAGCTTTCTGTGCTGCTTAAGTACAAAGATATTTAATATTTTATCAGAGAGAGATTGAATAATGACATTTGCATGCTGTAAATATGCTGACTCTGAAAGGTACAGGTCCCTATATGGGTAATCAACTAAAGAAATTTACAGTTGAACAGATGCTACCCAACATCAAACTGCAATAAATTCTAGCTTGAGCTGATGGGGCTACATATGAAGGAGACAAATAGAGTGAGTCAAAAAAAAAAAAAAAAAGAAAAAAGAGAAAATCAATCTCTCTTAAAGGTAGGGGATGTAAATTTGTGAGTCATATGTGAACTAAGCTGAGGCTTGGCATGAGAAAGTAGAAATAACAGTCCTTGAACTTAGCTTGAATTTAGCTGCTGAAATGGCAAAATGTCTTATTGTAATCCTGTGCATGAGACTGTTGTAAACTTGTGAGTTCTATTTCATGGATTTTGAATAACATGGTGTGCAGGGCATGACCTGCTGATGTGACCACAGTAGACCTACCTGGCAGAGCTCTTCCCTTTACTACTATGAATCTCTGAGCTTTCCAGGTTTGGGAGGAGAGGAGGACTGAGTAAAAGGTTTTTGTTTTGTTTTTTTCTCCATTTTTGCAGTTTCTGATTTTTCTCTCCTGCTGTAGGAAATAGCTGAGTAAAAGAAAGATGCTTTCAGTCACACTTCATTTTGTATTTGAATCTTAGTACTTTGTTAGACAGGCCTGTGACTCCAATTCACAGAATTATCTAAGCTCTTGCCTGTAGCTGTGTTATGGTTACGTTGAAAAAATCAGGTAGGAATGTTACAAAATTGCTGCAAGCTTCTTCTGTTATCTGTTAAAGATCTTGAAGATCTCCAAGTCCATCCTGAGGTAGACTGGAGGATGAGGGGCCATGATAAGAATTTCCTGCTAAAAGGGACGTGTAGATCTCTTGTCCTCATTGAAGTTACTGGTAATTTTCATAGAAATGCATTTGGGAAAAGGAGGAATAAAAGCAAGCTAGCTGAATTCATTAGGGATTTGTCTCCAACTGAATCTGCTTGTAGTCTGTCTTCTCATTTCCTTTTTATACATCTAGCTCTGAAATGTCATGAAGGAGACAGTTCCTTTTTAACCACTTTAGCCCAGTAGAAAGAGGGACTGTGGACAGAGGTAACTGAGAAGAAAGGAAGCAAGAAATACAGTGGGAGGTGACTCTGGATTAAATGTGCTTGGAGTCGCACATTGCGGGGCGATTCAGCTGGCAGTGTCTGCTGCTCCTAGGTAGCCCACTTAAATAGGATGAATGTCCAGAAATGATGTGATCCTGTTCTTTGCATGTGATCACTCTGTAAATCAAATAAAGCATTGAGAGAAAAGCTGTGACTGTGAGAGAGGAGCAGGTGGAGGATAGAATTGTCACCCTTGGGAGACTTCCTTTGGAAAGATAGGGAGTCAGAAAGAGAGAGGTTTTGATATCTGTGGATCACAAAGGGGGCTGCTGGGAGAGGAAGGAATAACCTACCAGTATGTCTGTTGCATGGGGTGAAATATTTTGTTTTTGTTTAAGTATTGGTAGAGATAGGAACTTTAGTCCCAAAGCTTGTACATTAGTAGTTTTAAAGATCTCCCATGCAGGTCGGGGTGGTTGGACATACACTGTGTGGATATGAATTATGTGCTCCCACTGGTACCTGAGGGTTTCTGTCCTTCATTAAGAATCTGAGTACACTCATTTTGGTCACCCGTGGCTGTTTAGTTGCTAAGAGAGCACTTAAAGCACTGGATGTAGTTATGTGCAGAATACATGTCCAAGATCCAGGGAATTTAATGGTGTTGTGGGGGCACTGAGCATGGTGGTTTACTGCTAAACTTGATGAGTTTAGCAAGATTTGGGGTTATGCTTGAGAGTTTAGTGGGTTTTTTTTTTTTTTTCAAGAGAAAAAAATCCTTTTTGGAATAGTCTGTAATTATTTAATGCTTGTCATACAGGTTGTAACCTAAGGAGCTTCTCTGTAAGATCTGACTTCTGTTGGCTTACAGACAAATCAGTCAGGAGAAGTGGGAGCAAGAGATTTTTCTGTGTTGAGAGGAAAACTGAAATATAATTATAGAAATTCCTGACGAATACCCATAACCCCCTCCTCCTTTTTTAATAAAATCTTGTCTCTGCCCCTGGGACAAAGGGGAGGCTTTTTCTTCTCTTGACAGATTGCTTTTTAGGGCTTGTCCATAAGTGAGATTGTGTTATTGAGCTGGCATACAGCTACTAGCAGGACACTACTTCATCACTGCCTGCAATTATCAGCAGATACCATGAAAAGCACCAGTTCAGAGGAGCTCATAAAAGCACAAGAACAATGAGAGTGAAGGCTGTAGAAAATGCATAAATCATGGGGAAAAAAATCTTTTCAATCTCAGAATTTCTCAAGTATCAATTTTCTAGTGGAATTCACTCCTTTTAAACCACTGTTGCTGTAAGCTTTTTGTCAATTCACGCTGTAGCTCGTTTTAGCATTTCTTGACAGAGAGAAGCCAGGCACAAAGCAGAGCACGGCACGCACCGAGACACCCCTCTGAGCCTTTATTCCCCAGCATGGTGGCTTCACACACGGCCCCCGCTGGGGCAGTTTTTTCAGTTCTGTTGCTCTCCATTTCACTGAGCTGTTGGTGCAGGTAAATAAAGCCTCTCAAACACACGTGACGGGCCATACTGCACAAACCTTAACACGACCTGCTAAAGCTGCCAGAGACTTTGTGGCAGGAGGTGTCTGAAAGCGGCCTGCTGGCACTGCACGGCCCAGGCAGCCGGGGTAGGAGTCACTGTTTCAAGGTAAATATGCCACAGTCTGGCTGTGAAAACTTCCTATTTCCTGATACCAAAAAGGTGCCATAACTGCTGTAGAGATGCTCCATACACAGTAACATAGTGTAGACCCGCTGCCATTCTCCTTTTCAGCCTTAAAGGAACAGGGAACCACTAAAGGCAGAAGTATCTACTGGCAGTAAAAAAAACACCTAAAAGTACCTGCAATATTACTAAAAATATCACATAAGAAACAACTAATGTGTAATTATAAAGGTAAGCTACTAAATTTGGTTTGGAAAAATGCATTGTCTGCCTGGTTACAGGTTTAATAATACAACATTATTTCCCTCAAATGCATGACAAAAACTTTTTACACTGTGTAGTCCTTATGTTTTTTCCCTGGCTTTACAAGTATTTATACGTGCAGTATTTAATCTGCACACTTAGAAAACTGACAGAAATTTCTAGTTGTGATGACATCTTCTAACTATTATTTGCAATGTCATACTTCTGTGCTGACCACATTACCTCAAGTCTGACCATGCCCTGATATTTCAGCTTGCCTAGTCCTGATCCATAATGGTAAAAACACATGTAGTATCAAAGAAAAGTCTCTATCTCAGTTAGTTGTTCATCACTAAAGACAACAAACCCCCTTTGTCCCAGCCAAAGGGGGAGAGGCATCGAGATAAAAGTAAAATTGATCAGATTTAGCAAGTGTCCTCCTGGAGACAGAATCAGCCTGGCTGTTTATTTTTTTATAGGAGTAGAATTGGACTAAAGTTAAATGATTTGGAAAAAATCTTAATGAATATATGTCCCAGGAAGCAGCACTTCTCTTGTAAATATGGTCCTAATAAGAGCCTGTTTCCTTTTGCTAGGAATGGAGAATGGAAAAGGTGAGTGAGCGGGAACTCAGTTGCTGTGAGTGCCTGCAGGAACTCAGTTGCCAAGGGGGCTGTTAATTTTACCACATGTCTTGGTTGCTCTCCCACTGAACATGTTGCCTTAGGCATAGGCTGTGCACAGTTTAGGCCTGAATTTTAGGTATATTAATAATCATTGAGGCCTGGAGCCAGAGACTTACCCGGACACTCCATGGACTTCTGTGACAGACAACAGTTGAAAAGCTTGTGCTGACACTCATCTGTCCATGTAAGGCACAGAAATGTTCTCACTCCTGGTCGCTGTTCAGAACACCAGGAGTAAAAGCTCATGATGTGCCGCTGTTTCAGAAGTAGTGAATGGGATGAGGCAGGCAAAGAAGACTGGTCATTCTGATGATACATGGAGTGTGGTTATAGAGCGGGGTTGTTGGGATCTAATTAATAGAGAACCAAAGGGTGGTAACATAATTAATTCCAGGTAACACTGGAGATGATTTTGTTTATGGACAGGAGTTGATCAAACCAACCCATTGCTTGTATTTTTGGTGGAATTCACAAGTTTGATCAAAGTAACTATGTTAATGCACTTAGACTTGACATTTTACTACGTGCTAGTTGACGTTCTGATTAGAAGTATGTAGGACTGTAGCAAGTCAGCACTTGCCATATCCACTGGATTAAAAGTGTCTAGGAGATCACATAAAAATAATTAGAAATGAGCAATACTCATCTAATGACTCTGCATTGTTTGTGCTCGTTCCATAGGGACCTGTATTCAAACCAGTTCAAGTCAGTGTCTAAGAAGAAAATATAATATCATTGTCATAGAAGAGCATA
Source organism: Rhynchotus rufescens (assembly GCA_032273925.1). Taxonomy (NCBI): domain Eukaryota; kingdom Metazoa; phylum Chordata; class Aves; order Tinamiformes; family Tinamidae; genus Rhynchotus; species Rhynchotus rufescens. The sequence goes on from JAVCKT010010705.1 coordinate 31,519, forward strand.
GAAAAATCGGTGTGGTCCTTAAAAATAAAAATAAAATTAAAAAAGACTGTTATGAACACTAGTTAGAATTGGCAGATTGCTTGCCAGTTTACCGAGATGCATGAATGACAAAAATTTACAGATATTTTTATAAATATAAGAACTGACCCCAGATAAACATATTGACTAAATAGTGATTGATCTGCTGAGCTGGAAAGGAGCTGCATTTCCATTGTCTCTGTCTCACTACTTTCTAATCTCAGGCAGACGGTTTGTGTTAGTAATTGCTATGCAGTTTTTATTTAAAACATAACTGCACTAAAATAAAAGAGAATTTATCAGTTAAAGGTGTTTTTAATCTCAAGAATGACTGGAAAGGATCTGAGAATGGGGGATTACTCGGCACGTTGTACAGAGTTGGTCTGGTCTGTTTGGTGAGAATGTGCATGCGTGAGCCCTGCCAGTACGGCCCCAAGGTGGAGACCGTTTCCTGCTTGCTGCAGCGATGGGTTTGTGCCGCTCCTGGGCACCCAGCACTTGGGCAGGGAGGGCAGTGCCTTGTATCGGGTGGCACTGGGAGCAGAGCCCTGAGGGACGGAAGAGGAAAAGACCCTGTTTGCTCCGTGTTCCACACCTGTGTTATCCGTGCTTGTAACACTTTGGGGCAAAGGAGGACAGTAAAGGCAAAAAAGGGAGCCTTTGTAGAATCAATTCACACAGCTGTTCCTAAAGGACCAAAAAAATCAGACTGTAGACTTTAACAAGTGAATGTTTCTTTCATACTTCAATATAAATGCAGTTTCTAAAGATTTCAAAGAAACTTCATCTTTTAAAGCCTGCAAAGTCTAAGTAGCACCTGCCGGGCTGCGTCTTACAGCCCACACCTCCAAATATGTCTTTTAAGTAACAGATACTTGTATCCCCTAAAGGGTCCATCTCCAGTTCCCATGCCTCTTACTGGTTTCCCTTTGCTTCCAAGGGTAGCACTCTTGCCATGCTGGGATATTCCTGGGTGGGAGGACAGAACTTAATTTTTTTAAAATGTAATTGTCACATTTTGTGTGTGCATTGATTTGATTTTTAAGGAGGGTCAACTTTCGAAGTTTTCTATTTGCACATGGTTTTAAAAGCCGAACTCAATACAGGCATGGATTTTCCTTGTGTGTTTCAAGCAGGCCCGTTGGCTTTATTCAGAAATGTTTCCCTTTACTAAAACAGATGGTTGATGTTCTTGGAGTGCTCAGATACCAGCTTTAGTAACCTGCAGTATAGTAAGCCTGATGTAACCAAACTGCCTTTCCTTGTGCATTTGTAGATGATGTATGACTTAAGATTTAAAAAGTAAGTCTGGAAGAAGGCCATTAAACTGGCCTTGAAGCAGTTTAATATTTTGTCTGTTAAGTTTTTATCTGTTGTTCTATTTTCCGGACATGAGACAGTTTCTTGTGCTAGTGATGATATTTGATTTTCAGAGACACTTCTCATTAGACTCTCAATCTCAGATTATGTCCCATTTCCATGGGTGTTGCTGGGAGAAAAGCGATACTCTTTGAGGAACATGTCATACAGTGTATGAATCAGTGCAATGGAAGGAGTAAAAGGGGTGGTTTCAGGTCCCACCTATCTGTGCATAGTAGGTGGCATGGACTAAACTGCAGCTGTGTTTTGAAGGAGCTGTCAGGAAGGTTAATTCATGCTCCTGTGCACTAAGCAGAAGGAAAATAGTCTTATCCTTGCATTTCCTTTATCTTCAGTCAGGTACTACCTTGAATTGATGTGTATCTGATATTGGGCACTTGCACTGAGATGGACCAGCTGTCAGTGTCCAGTGTCAGGCAGCATATTGCCCTCCACTGACCCCCCCAAAAAAACACTGGATTGGGGTTTATGTAGAAATTATTCCATTTGTAATATACTTAAATGACACAAGAGGGAGCTCCAGGTTCAAACTGATGCTGAATATTCATAGCTTTGTGTGGAGCATCTCACTAGGCAGGTAGTTTTGAACTCTCGACTGCATTAGATTCAAGTATAAAATATTTTTAGAATATGGTACAATAAACAGCAGTGTAATGGAATCAAAGATTCCTGATCATTTTCTGTAGAGAAGGTACAAGCTATTTTTTTTCTTCTGTGCTGGGTTAATATACAGCAATTCCCAAGGATATTTTTGATAAACTTCAGGTATAAAAATGATATGCACAGAGTTGCTCTTTGTCCTGAATGTGGCTTCCTAACTTTAGAGAGTCTGTAGGAGAATATGACTCGATAAGCTTTGGTAGACAAAGGGGCTCCAGCAGTAATTTTATGCTACTTAGCTTGTAATGGTAATACTGGTGCTAATCCTTCTTCCACAGTGGATGTGGTGTTATTATTTGAAATTATATTAAAACTTGCAATTCCTGTAGAATTACTTTTACTACTGGAGTGTCAAATGAGCATCTAGAAATGATAGAAAATTATTGCATCTGCTCTTAAATTGGAATTGAAAATCCTTGAGTCTTTTTCCTCCCAAAAGTTGGAATTGGACAGAAATGCAGTCAGGCTCTTTGCAGATCTGCTTCACTTGCAGCCTGTTGCAATAGCATGTGTGTGTTTGCAGTGATAGGAATGCGATGGAGATGGGATGGTGCAACGAGGCAGGAGGCGAGGCCTTGACGCCGACCCCCTCGGAGTTCTGGAGGTCCCTGCTCTAAAAGCTGACAGGGGCTTTTATTTATATTTGGCCCAATATCAGGAGGTATCTGTGATCAGAAATGATCAGAAATGATCTCTTGCCCAGGAAGACACAGTAGTGCTCTGCTTTTATATAAACATGTCAACAAGGTCAGTTTGGTAGAGCTTTGTGGTCGTATACACAGCTTCAGGTAGAGGTGCTTGGTTTCATTTTTGGAATGTGTGTGTAACTCCTGAGCTGACCTGCTAGCTCCTCAAAACTTTGCATCCACCCTGTGAGAGCTCTTTCATCGGGTAAGAAATGCTTCCTTGGGCTCATTTTAGGGAAGGCCGATGAAAAATAGAACCGTAATGTGGATTGGGAAGAATGGCTGAAACAAGATGTAAACTTAGGTAATCAAATTTCCTGCTTGAGGCTACAAGTTGGCATCCATAGTTCAGAAAAATGCCTTTTGTTCAGGATATGTTGAAAAAAAATGTTCCTCCTTTGAAGCATCAGAAGTTTGACTGTTGCCAGAGGCAGCAGCTAAACGTGTTGCTGAGCTGATCTTCCCTGGCAATTCCAGGGTGCCTCCTGCAGTTGGGAAAAATTATGAGTGAGATGGATTGGAGCTGCTGGAGACTAACCCTGTAAAGCTGCAAGAATATTTTAAGTAGCTCATCCCTCCTCCCTGCAAAGCAAAACACTTTGTGGGTAAAGGGTTGTTGTGGTTCTGTGTTTCTTGGATCTAACTGTGCCATTGCATCTCCATCTTCCCTTGTATTTCAAGGCTAACTGAACAGATTTTAAGACATTTATAGAAAAGGCAATGCATTGTCCTCCTCTTTGTAAAAACAAAATTCTGGGGCAGTTTATGGCACACTGGGGTCTAATTATCATCAAATAATGAGGATGCCAGTTAAAATGCTTCCTTTCCACTTCCACAAGCCTACAGCTGTGCAGTTGGTCACTGCCTCTCACTGAAGACACAGCATTTCTACTGCTGAGATCTGTCATTGAGAGCCCTGGCCCCTCTGCAGGGCTCCCTGGTCCCTGGCTCAGCAGCTGCCCTTGGCTGTGGCTCAAGCCCTGGCCGCGAGTCCTAAACCCGCTCAGGCAGCATCTGTCCCTTGTGGGCTGAAGGTGAGGAAAGGTGACACTTGGGCACTTGATATATCAACTTTCTTGACCCCCACACACTGCACTCGCAGACTGTGGTTGCTGTTCTGACTGGCTTGAAGGAAGCAGAGAGATGGTTTTCAGCAAGGCAAGTGGAGACAGGTTGTATGAACAGAAGATATTTGCTGTGCAGTGAGAAAATGCCTACATGGAGCAGGTATGGAAAACTAGCCACCAGCCAAGACTCTGAGTGCAGCCTTCTGGCAGGTCCTAGTCCTGGTTATTAACATTTTGCCTTCGTGGTAATTCAAGAGCCTTTGCTTGATTACTGCACTAATGGGTTTTATGCCTCTTCCAACTGCTCACTGCTGAAGGCCGGGTGGCTGCAAGCAATGCACATGTGCAGCTTCAAGTCTGGAGTCATCCTTTCTGCCTTTTGCACTTCCAGGCAGAGATGTTTTCATGGATAAGGTCTAAGGCTTCCAACCTAAAGCCCAGGATGCTGGCATGGAAAGTGCTCTTGTGGGGAAAGCAGGTGACTACACAAAGGGGAAAGAAGAACCAGTCTCTGCTCATGGAGTGGATGAAGACGTGGCTGCACTGGTCAAGGAAGTGCAGTATCCTCTGTCCATAGCTCCAGTTCAGATGTTGAAGCCTTCCTCTTGATCTGTGGTTTGTGAACAGGGTAGATATCTGCACCCTGGTGATGTCAACAATTGTTTGTCTTTCACAAATGATTCTTGGTCCTGTTTCCACAAGCTTTTAGGGCGACGACATTAAGCTATGAGGCTTTGATTGTCCAACAAATCTGGACTGACCGAAGCTAATCATCTGATAACTTCTGATAGTTCTATGTCTTACCTTTTAGTGGGGGCCATATGTTGCTCTTTTCAAGATGAAAACTAATAAAAAAAATCAATTAAATGTCTTTTCCTCAAGCAGTTTGCTGTGTTTGCAGCATTTGCCTGAAGGATGGCTGTCATTTGGGTTTCAGAAATGCTTCAAGAAATAGATTAGAGATTGTTATTGCTGAGCATAAGTGTCTACATGGAGGCTATTAATTTTTGATAATAATTTCTCTTGTGCCAAGGTAAGATCTAACTAGAAGCTTGTAAGTGTATGTGAAACACTGCAGCCACTGTTGAGTATCTTGTACCCCTCAGAAATTAGTGGACTTGGTTAGTCTGATCACTAGAACAAAACATCTGAATTCACTTTTCACCAAATTGATTTAGAATTTTTTCATTCTTTTTTCTACTGAGGAAAAGGTGATTCATCCCAAACGTAAGCCATAAATAACCCAGGCACCCACACGTATACACACAATCCCCTATGTGATTAATTTTAAACTCTTTAAAAATCTTTGCTTATTAATCTTTAAAAATGCAATTGCAAAGCAGAAGATCGAAGTGTTCAATAAGAGTCTACAGCAAGTATTTTGGTATTTCTAACAGGAAAAGTGAAGTTGCAAGCGAGCATAATATAACAGCATTTGAGTTACTGCTTTCCTAACTGGTTGCATTGGTAAAAATGTTATTGAGGGCTGGTAGAAATTGCTAGACATGGTTTCTTCTTTCCTTTGTGCCACTTGCTGTATACCATGTAACTCTGCAAGTAGATGGCTCTGTGCATAATGTTATTTCTCTTTCGCTTGCAAGTTAGGACTGGACAGATTCAGACATGATTTCATGTTGAAGTTTTAGGAGAAGGCCTTTGGCCAGGGAAAGCCATTTACTTGATGATGGCAAACTTGGGAGACTCTCCATCATCAGCTGGTTTCTGCAGAGAGCATTGCCACGCCCTCGTACAGGGTAGCGTTAGTAGCTGAGGTTTTTTCCAGCCACACATTCTTCAGATATGAATACTTAGTGTGCATATCATGCTCCTTGCTGTAAGTTTTCCAGCTGCCTAAATTCTGTGTGATCCAAAGCATATTACAAGCTCTGAAAAAGCTTTGGAGGATTTGCCTTCTGACCCTAGTACTTCAGCTTTATTTCACAAACCAAGAGCATCCTAAAAGATGGGAGAAGGAGTTGGGGGGAAGTAGAGCTGCGCTATGCAAGCCCTCCCAGCTGCTGACAGGTTCTAGTTGTTGCAGGAGAGAAGGAAGGGGGGATAGGGCCTGGTCAGCAAGTGAGGAATGACCTTGTTCCTGCCATCCTGCTGGATGCAAGGCTGCGTAAGTGGGATATAGCAGGAGCCTCCCGGAGCAGGAGTCTTAAACCTTCAAGGTACTTACTCACTATGAACACTCATAATACAGATTTATCTCTACCAGGATCAGAAAAGGAAATGTTGGATCTGACTCTCTTTGAAGCCATTTGATGTCTTGCTAATGGTTCCTCTCTCTACGCTATCCAGAGGCTGAGTTAGCAACACCTTGCTAAGGAGCCAGAAAGTAGGGTTCAAATGTGACACCTTCACATAGGCCACTACCTCTGTGCCCGAGGCGAGCAGGTCCCTCCTTTCTCTTGTTCAGCAGTCTGCCCTGAAACCAGTGCTGTAATTAAAGCCATTCAGGACCCTGAAGGGAGCAGAAACGGTACTGAGAGGCACTGACCACTCACGGTGTGAATGCCTGGGGCATCGCATGCAGGAGCTCATGGGTGTCGCTTGTGCCCGTCCCCACAGACCCATTTGTGTAGGTTTTCATGAAGCAGTGAGTGACGGAAATGCTCCGTTGGAGAAGCTTTGGAGCTCATGACCTCGGAATGAAGTTGCCTGTCCATACTGGAAACAAGCTCTAGCATTTGTTTGCAGGCTGTTTTCAGTGACTAATGCCTGCTCCATTTGCTGTCAGATTGTCAGTCAGAGCAGGACCAAGCCCACCCTATCTCTTTGTGCAGTGTTCTTCAAGATACCTCAAAGAGCAATGATGCTGTACACAACTGAAGCCTATTCAGATCCCATTGTATACTCTGAAATGTCACATGCTTACATGCTTTTTTTAATTGTTACGTCATTTATTCTTCCATCTATTATTTGCGTTTTCCTTTATCCTTGCCATTAATCATCATAATATTTTTAGCACATAGATAACAAGTGGTGCTTTGTAGCTGATGACTGTACCACAACAAACTGCTTGTGATTCTCTCATTCCTTTGTCTTGTGTTCAGAATGACTTTGGTTCTCTGTGTCCTATAGTATTGTACCCATCTTTTTTTTTATATGTATATAATATATGTATGTATACTATATATAAAATATATATTTTCCTGTTCTTTTCCTCCCTTTTTTGATGATTTTAAGGAGGAAATCGGAGCTAGTCCTATGTGGGGAGGTTTTGTTTGGTTTTGTGTTTCCTTTTGTTCATTTTTTTGTTTTTTGGCTTTGATATTTGTAGATATTTCCTCATGGCCAAACATAGGCAGGTAGGCAGGTCCGCATTTCTCCTGCTGCATGTGCTGCCTCCAGCTTGGGAAATGTGCAGGAGCCCTCAGCAGCTCAAGAACTGCTCACAAAAACCTCTGTCCAGGGCAGCAGCTGTGCTTGAGAAGAGAGCTCTGGCTCTGCTTGGCCTGAAGCAACAGCTGCCATCACCTGCCATTTTACAGAACATGGTCACCCACAAACTCTGAAGTGCTTTATATTACCTTAAATGCATGCAAAATAATGTGGTTACCTTCAAGATCTGAAGCATTTTCTATCATGCCTTAAATGTGCAGGAAAAAAAAAACATGCAGCTTAATAGGTGCAGACTTTTGCCTTACTATGAGAAGTGCTTATGCTGTGCAATTAAAGGCTTTTCAGGGCGCATTCATCAAAGAGCACCTTGCTGGATATTCCAGCAGGCTAGTGAGGAGTCATCCCTGGGCTTGCCAGCCACAGACATGTCCTAGCCTGTTCACACCTCCCCAGCCTGGGGCTGGGAGGAGAGGGATGGAGAATTCAGCTCACTTCTGCAAGGCACGCCGAGACCCGGGAGGTCCAAAAACGCAGCACCTGCCTGTCCCCAGAGACAGGTATTGCAGCAGATTCATTGGTAGCAGGCTGGTATCTCGTGTGCCTGTTATCTCAGAGGCTAGAAGGAAGCACCTGCATGTTCCCAGTGGGCGCATGGATCAAGGGAGTTCAGCATTCAGTTCCTTGGTTATTAGCATCTCCCAGCTGTGAGCATAAGGTTTGGCTAAATGCTCGAGAGGAACCAGATGGAATTAGGCCCTTTCAGGATCTCTGCTTTAGCCTTTGTATCTTCCTTCTCTGTATGTGAGTTGAGGGTGGTAGCACTTCCTTACTAAATATTTTTTTTTAACATCTTTATAAAAAAAAGTCAGATCATACTTGGACACTATGTAGATAAGGGCTGCATGAATCCCTGTAATGATTGTGACTTTGTATGCTGGCTTGAGTACCTGTTAGTTGCTCTCTTGCATTTAGTCTTGCTAAGATTATTTTTTCTGTATTATTTTATTCAGTCTGTTTACTTATTGGCTTCCAGATATGTACATGTTCCAGCCCCGAAGTGAAAAGTGGGTGCATAGGCACATAATTCTGTGTGTAGATATGTACACACACTGGGAAGGTGACTTTAGTTTACCTACTATTGTTGGTTTATGTGATCTACTTTGTATTCATTTATTTGGGGATTGTGCCTAGAGTACATCTATGTGTCTAACAATAGATGTTAGAGCTCCCATGTGGATGAAAGACAAGGAAGTCTGCAACAGAAATCAAAATTCTCAGGAAAGATGGCACTAACTCTCAAATATTTAAGAAGTGATTACTCAGAAAGACTCCCTGCTTAATATCCTCCAGCTGAAAAGTGACGATCAAAAAGCAAATCCCGCTTGAGGCAGCTGGAGCTGCAGAAGCCTTTGTGCCTCTTGCTTCAAGAGGAGGGCATTTATTCCACAGCTGAGAGTAAGAAAGATTTCCTATCCTGTTGGTTTGTCATAGGTGTTTTTTTCACACAGTGTTTTGTGGAGTGTGTTTGTATTTAAATAATGGAATTTCTCCCTAATAATGTGGTGCTTTATGTAATTAATTTATGTTTTCCAAACAAGTTGTTTGTCCCCTCATACTGTACTACTAGATTGAAATTTAGCTATGTATGAACTAGCAGCAAAGCACAAATGCTGCCTACCTAAACTATTTCCAAACCATGAAACTAGTGCTGAAAAAGTGTGTGTTCAAGACTCATGTCCTCAGATACTAGTATAACGGAGGCTTTGGTGCTCCTGTAAGGAATTGCAGCACAAAGGGTGTCTGTTGGATAACTGCAGGGCAGCGAAGCCACGGCAACGACAAGGGTGCAGAAGCTGGATGGCTGAGGATGAGTCTTGGGGTGAGACTTGAGGCTGAATGTGTAGGGAGCTGTGATTCCTCCCTTACTGCCAGCCGTGCGCTCATCTCCAGGTGCATTGCGGTGGCTTTGGTGGTACCAACTGCTGAAGAAAGTGGCAGTTTTGACCTCTTATCGTTCATGTCTTTTTGTTACATTTTGCTCCTCTTTGCTTTTAATGGGCCATAGCCAAGGTCTTCTTCCTGTGACTCATGTCCGTTCTTGTACAAATTAGGACATTCCCCATTTTTTACTCCTAAAAACTTCAGTGCTGGGATCATGGGATATCCTTTTGCATACTCTTGGTCATCTGTCAAGCCTAATTTTTAAGTAATAGCTGTCTGGCATTCCATAAGAGGAGCTGGATCCTGGCCTTCTTGCCCTGCCAGAACTTTTATCAACAAAATATTATGAGCACTTACTGGATTTCTGTGCTCTCTCTACTGCTATAAAGTTTGTTCCTAGCCTGCCTTTATTTTTTTCTGAGAGCTCACAGGCTCCCCTCGCCCGAGACAGTGTATTTCTTTTGTGCTGAGTCAGGCCTATTTTCCACCAGTGTTGTCCATCTGTCAAGTTAAAAAGTCCGTCAGCTGAACGTTACCCTTTCTTTTCCCCAGCCCCCAGAGCTGCAGAGCCCCCCTCTCTGTCAGCACTGGGCTCAGCTCTCTTCTGCTCTTTGTACTTGAAAAATGTATGCTCGTGCTCTGAGAAAAAGGTGTCCTAGATTTGTTTTACTTTGTCCCCTAGGACATCCCACAGATGTTGCCTTGATAAGTGTGTGCTGCCTTGTTGTCCTCTCCTCTGTCATGCGTCTCAATAATTCACTTGTGGGGAATGGACTTTGTGCTGCCAGTTCCTAGTTAGCTTATCAGCTTTGGGGTTTGTATCATTTTTACTGCTCATTATTTTCATTTCGGGTATAGAATTACCATTTAAGTGCCCTTCTGAGGTTATTCCACTTTAAACTGAAGAGTCTGCCTACGTGCTGTTATTTCAGGCAAATACATTCCTTCCCTCGACAGAATAAAGACTGTCCAATTAACTTTTACAAATTTCTTGGTGCTTTCCGTGTGCCTTGAAGGTAGTATTAACTTTTCATGTACCTAGGAAAAGAAAGTAGGCCGTTTCACCTACAATCCTTAATAATTTTTTTACAACAGTTTTGAAGCATTTTACAAGTACTCTTTGAAGCTCAACTCAGTATATTTTCAGCATGTTTCTGGGGAGCAGATGAGCACATTTGGTTTGTGGGTAAGATCTGTTGCATGTGCCTTTGGTAGCTGAATTGCTTTTCCCTGTGACTCTGTGTGCAGTTTGCTTCTCTTCATGGGGTGGCATCATCCAGTCATTTGAAACCTGGTAGCTTGCTCTTAAACCCACAGTCTTGAAATTGTCTTTAGATTTTAGCCTGTAAGAGGTTTTTTTTTTTTAATTTTTTATTTTTTTTTTACCCTTATGGAAGCAGAGAAATAAATGCTATTTGGCTTTGGGAAATATTATCACATGAGCCAATTGGCAAACTATATTTGTCTCATTGTTTCCTGTAACTATGAATAAACAAGATGATTTGGGAAATTCCTCATGAAAGCCATTGGAATAGCTCTGGCAGAGGCCGTGTTCACATCGTGTCAGTTCTGCATGCAGAACCTTCAGGGCAGCTGAACCCATCCTGTTCTTGGCTGGAATCTTCTTGTGGGATATTGGCAATAATTTCATCATTGCAGAATTAACTCTTTATGTAGGTGTTTTTAGACTGATAAATCTTGGAGAGTATTTTCTATTTATGTTCACTTGGTTATTTAGAAGGCGTGGAATTTTTCTGTGTGGAGAAAGAGTCTGGCTTTCCTGTGATATACCTGGATTTTGTGGAGCTCTACTCTGACTCTGCTGGCTTCAGTAGAAGACTTCTGCTTTACATTGGCCTAAATCACATAGTTTTTCCTTTAATTACGAACAAACCATCCCCAAAAGTAAATATGCACGTGCATACACGCACCTGCATTTCAGTTAGCTAAGAAGTCATGGCTTCCTGCACACAAGTGTCTGTAAAAGGTGGATCTTTGCAGAACTCCACACGTGCTCAAGTAGTGTATTATTGAGGGATCCTGGTTTGTTAGAGATCACCTTGCTCTGCTACTTGGTGCAATTCTAGCTGTGCAAGTAGATGCCCACCAGATACCCCTTCTGTAAATATGGAGTATATCCATTCAAACTAATGGAGCTAATTGCCAATTTAGTCCTGTAAGCAGGAGGAGAGAACTAGCCAAAACTCCGGATAAGGCTGTTGAGGGAATTGCTTGGCGAGCAAGCACAGTGCATGCCTGTGTTGGTCAGTGTTCATGAGGGTGCTCTGAAGGTGCTTAGAGGAGCTCACCCCCTGACAGTATCAGCTTAAGGCCCGACCTAGGGGCAGCTGAGGAAAAGAAGGATCCTGCTGTGGGTGACTTTTGCTTGTGAGGATTGTTTTACACGGTGGTAACACTTCTGGCAAAAGACGCTTTGCTTCCCTGAAGGTATTCACTGAGTCACTTGTAAATATAATGAAGCAAGGCACGTAAGGCTGTTATATATTCTGCGTGTCTTTCTACTTTGTGAAGAAATGTGGGTAGAACAGCTAATTGGATCAAAGCTGGTAATCTTGATTAATTATTTCAAACACATTTTTCAGCCATATAGTTTTGTTGTCACTGCACACTTCTGTGTGCCTTGGATTGGAAGAGAATCATTTGTGATAGAGCCCTATGGGTCAAAGTGTCACGTGTGCCAAGGGCTGCATCTAAAAATTACAAGAGAAACGTCCCAAAATGATGAATTTAGAGACCCATCAAGCTGGTGTAGATCAGCAGTGGATTCAGATAATTGAATTTCAGGCAAGCCATTCCAACCCCAGGGTCAAATTATGAATAAATATAAGACAAAACTCACCATCTGGTGAACTGTGCCTAATGTAACTGAATTAATTGTTCAGTGGATCTCAAAACCAGTTAAATAGCTTATCCATATTTCTCATAACTTCTTGCTAAGTGACACATTCGAAGCTCTTCCTCTCCTTCTACTCCTCTAACCCTTTAACCTCTGAGTCATTTGGTGGTGGTGGGTGGTGTTGGCTATGAAATCGTGTTGAGTATCTTACTGGAATAAACAGGCTACTTCACATTTTTTTTGAACCAAATAAGAGCTTACAGTGAATGGCTGTCTTGAAAACATATGGGCCCAAAAATACATCATTCTAATTCATTGCAGTTATTATTTGCATGGTGCTGTTTGCTTCTGGGTGGCTTCACAGGCAACATATCTCAAGAATAGTTTCCTGCTTAAGACGTTAAACACAAAAATGAAGAAAGCAGAGCTGGATGTTAAAACCATTTTTGTACAGTATAGCTTTGTTTCAGTGATCTTATGTTCTTGTTGGTTATAGAATTAGCAGCTTGCTTGTTTCAGACTGCTCTCACTTCAGCAGGCTGCTGGGCAGTTGTTAATCTTAGAGGACCGAGAAAACATTTTTATAGATAGCCCAGTATGCATTTTTTTTTCCTGTAATTTTATGAGGAGGGACTGGGGAGGGCTGTTTGCTGTTGCTTTTTTTACAGAGTAGTTTAGGTATTCGTCAAGGAAATAGGAAAAATCCATTTTTATAAATCTAGGTAATAGTTTAATTCATAGATTATTAATCTAGGAATAGATTAATGTGACTCTTAAGAGTCAATAGCCTTTCAGTCAGTAGAAGTTTGAATGTGCTGGTAGGTCTCAGGAAAACACTGGTGTTTTGGCCTTTGTTGATCACAGCAGAACTGTGCAGCCAGTGTCAACAGAAATGATGGAGAAATGCAAGGCAGCTGTGAGACGTATATGTGTGTTTTCAAATAATTTCTTCAGTAATTTCTTCTCCGTAGTTATCTAAGCAGGATCTGGCTAGCAAATCTGAAAAACCTCAGCAAGAGTACCTCTGTTTTCGTAGTTAGGGTGTATTACTCTATACTGACTCAACTCTGAAGGTAAGGTTGTAGGGCAAATAAAAATTGTGACAAGCAGCTGTATTGGGGGCAAATAAGAGAAAAAAATAGGACTAAAATGAATAGAATTGTGTTCAGGTGCAGCTCAGGGTCAGAACGTGCTGGATTTGCAGAGCAGATTCTTCTGAAAGTTGCAGCGCACGTTGTGGAGCATACGGAGTTTGGTGCGGTTTGCTGCTCTTTAATCCCTGCCGGGAGCGCATATGGCAGAGCTGCCTTCAGTCAGGAGGAATACAGACCATTAGCCACGGGATCAAAGCACCGGGGAGCTTAGTGGCTGTTAGTGGCACGACTCGGAGTAATAGCATCCCAAGGGGAGTGGAGTAATAGAAATAGTCTCCCAGCTGGAGGCTGATCAATAATACTTGGCAAAGCTACCCAAAGAGCTTTGAACAGACACTTGTATCCAAAGTTGTCTCCTGTGGGGAAGAGGGGAGGAAATAGTGTGAAAACAGCACCCTGTTCCCAGGCCTCTGTGGCTAAATAACATGGCTAGTTGGAACTATTGCTAATGCAGCTCCTACACTTGTTTGCGTTTGAAATCTGAAATGCTTCGTTTTGTGTGTGGCTTTCAAAGTCCTGAGCTATCTAAAGAGGTATGTTTGGCTTTGAAGGACTCTGGTTCCATAATCTCTTTTCATATTACAAGCTAGAAAAAGAACATAGAATGTCAAATAGGATCTGATTTTATTTGAAAATAAGTGTTTAGATACAAATACTTTATCTGTATTTATATAGAAAATAAAATGGGTGACTTCAGTTAAAATGCAGTCCAGTGTGTAAATAACTTTTTATCCATTTGTATACCTGTGATGAGCTGAATTAGCTAAAATCTAATATAATTACCGTTGTTCTTGTATGTATGAAATACATACTGTAACTACAGTGTGTATTTTCCAGTTCTCTGTCTTGTATCCTCCCCTCTGTCGCAGGAATTCACCCTTCTAGCCCACGTGAGCCTTTCTCAGCTCAGTTTTGCTACAGAAGCAATCTCTCTGCAAGAGAGATGCCAGCTACAGTGCCAGCAAGTAGCACCCAACCACACCATATTAAAATGTGAATAAGCAGCAGCCGTGTGTGGTTTCTGAAATCCATGTTGGTTCACGACTTGAGTAGTTTGAAATGCTGACCCTGCAAGAAACTGTGTGCTTGTATTCTGGTTTGGTGCATTTAAAGAACCATAAATATGAATTACAAATTACTATGTTTATTTACAGAATGTTTGTTATAAGCTCTCTTTAATATGGCTCTTGATTCTGTATTGGGTATGTTTTGAGTCACTAATGTTTTGTTCTTGTTCTCTTTTTCAGTTATACCAACAGAGTTGTTACCAATGGATTGAAGGCACAAGTTAATAACCCAGAACTGAAAGTCAGAGGACTTGACCCGCTCATCAGTAATTTAATTGATAAACTTCAACACTTTAATCGAGTAAGTAAGTTTTAGAGGTAAAAACATTTTATCGTAGATCTGATAATGGAGTTCAATATAAAAATATTTGTTGCTAGTTTTTCTCATAATGTATTTCCCAGGAATAAATATCCATGTAGGAGGTCTGCTATTAAGGGGCACTAAACACACTTCTGTACAACTTGGGTTATGAATTCTAGTGAGACAAAATTATTTCTGTGGAAGTTGCTCTAATTCATAGTTAATCTTTCATTGCTCTTGATCAGCTGTCTTACATGTAACATGGGAGATTCCCTAGCCCTACAAATAACATCAAGCTTATGACTAGAGTCAGTGTGAAAGCCTTTTGGACTCTCATATTATTCTTGTGTTGGAGGAATTTACTCCTAGTTCTCGCTGCTTCCTGTGACATAAACAGATCCCCAGATTGAATGGGTCTCAAAGTGTGTGATAACTGAACCTTACACAGTGTTGAAGTCAGGACAAAGTGCTCAGAAATGAATTAACTGTGCACAGCTGAGAGCATTTCCTCAACAGACCTTGTTCTTAAGTCCTCCTTTCCAGAAAGGAAAGATAACGTGACAAGAAGCCTGGCAGAAACATGATCAGCCTGTGTCTGCCTCTGTTGTCTATTTGTGCTCCATCAGATGCTCTGCAGGCCAAGCTGATCTGCATCTTTCAGAGCTAGGGGCCTGGTTCTATAGTAGCACTGCTCCAGCCCACCTCTCTTGGAGTTCTTAAGGTAATGCTATTAACAGAGATTGATTTTCATTTAAAGCAGGTGTGTTTTCTTGTCAACTTGAAAGAATGCTTTCAGCAGTGTGGTCAGTCAGATGTGTTTGCACATTAACCTACCTGTAATCAGTCACCTTTAAAGACTGGGGGTAGAATATGTGGATAGAATATGGGGATAGAAATAGTCTTTAGAAAAAGGCCAAAAGATCCAAGTCCACACGTGCAGGAAGAAAAGGCCCCTGCACAGCTAAAATGGCAGGAGGATTTGCTTAGTCAGGATGTGGGCGGTTATAAGGACTGTAGCAGTGACTCAGAATCATGGTTTGATCTCTTATTTGCACTTGCAAAAGTACAATCCTGCTCCGCTTCCTGACAGCAACAGGTGGTTAATTCCTAATCTAACCATTAATTAGCATTTTTGTTGAATCTATCCTGGCTCTAATTTTCTGTGGGCTTCACTTTAGTGATCCTTTGTATCATCCTGCTTGATTTAACTTGCTATGGGGAATTACAATAAAGTGTCTTGTGCAGTACTTAATATTAGAGTGAAATAAACATTATGTGGTCAGATTGATGAAAAGGATAATTCATTATTTATCATCCTTTGCATGTTATCAAGTAGGGTGTTAATTTACTTTATAAATATTAGATATATCTATCTGTGTAATAGTCTTCTATAAACACTGACAGAAGGAAAGGGTTAGAAATAGATTAAATTAAAAGTAGCTGTGTATTGAACATACTATTTCTTTGTGTCCTGTAGGAAAATAAAAATCTGAAGGGTCTCGTTATAATGAACTGTTTACCTAGTTTCCTAAGTTATGTACATTTAAAAAAACTGCTTCAAAGAACACTTTTCAGTCAGTAGAATAAAATCTAGTTCTTTCATAGCTCTTTGTATGAGATAGAAATGTTGCTTTCTGTTATTTCTAATTCTGCTTTAGGAGAGTATCATCCTTAAGTAAATGTAAGTCCCATCAGATAGAGGTGCTTAGAAATAATGGATTCCAAGGGTGAAGGATTAAACAGAATACTGATTATTGCCCTAAGATGGTTTGTTCTTAAGCACTTGGAATAATATAAATTCCTTTGATCATAATTTTAGTAAGATTTCTTCAGAGATCAAAGCATCAAAGAAGTTGCTAAATATCTAAGGCTTTTGCATACAACATCAAACATGTGTAGCTGTTTTTTGCTTCTTGAACTTTCATTTCAGTTGTGATGTTAATATACAAATAAAAACTGACAATCAAAAGCCGATTAAATCAGGATTTTAAAGTGTTATATAGACTCTATAGAGGAAGAATTATACAAAATTGCATTACTCATTTTATAGACAAATTGATTTTTTTGTCAAGTTACTCTTTTTTGTGTACATGATGTGTAAGGAGGAATTTAAGCAGTTATAATGTGTTACCTGTCTCCTTAAATATTTGGAATTTGCAATACCATTTGATGCAGCAGCATAACCTTTTATGTTATGCATAAGGATTGCAAAAGCAATCCTAGAGACACAGGAAACTTGAGCAGAGAGCAAAGGAATGCCTAGAATATCCATCATAGATGGCTGAATGTATGTAGGCCCAGGGAACAGGTATCACTTAAGTGATATTGCTTAATTATATAGAAGAAAAGATAGGAGACATAGGTATTGGGATTTTTAAAAGAAATATTTTCCTCTTTAAAAGGTAAACTATAGCCCTGCTGCATCTACTGAAAAAGGGCCTGGCTCTGTTTGGCTTCCTGTCCTCTGATGATGTTTTGCAAAGGTACCCGCTTTGGAATAACGTACCCCTGGATCACTTTGCTGGGGTTGTTGAGGCCTGTCAGCTCAAGCAGTGCTTAAACTATCTGGATTCGTTTTACT
>JAVCKT010010705.1:49229-65705 GCA_032273925.1 Rhynchotus rufescens
AAAGCAAATCTTGGTGAATCTGGACCTATATATTTTTCCACTAAAGTTTCACTAAACAAAGAAATGCATTCAAATAAAATTCCTTTAAGAATTTTGTGTGTGTGTGTGTGTGTGTGTGTATGATGCTGTTGTAGCAAAGTTTCAAGCAACAGCACCAAGGTATTTATTATCAATAAATAAGAGTGAGCCAGAATTCAATCTTGAATGAGAATTGAGTTAGACAATAGAGAATAGTACAATAAATCATTTATCTACTGCTTAATTTAAATGTATATATATGTTTTTTCAGACATTTATAAAATATATTACATCAGAAACTATTTATATGGTATTTAAGTGGAGACAAGTTGGTTTGATTTTCATCCAAAATTGTAGCTGACTTGGGCTGAGATTTGAAATATTCCGTTCTTCGTTTTATCCAGTAAAAACCTAGCAAAGAAAGGTAATCTTCTTAGACTGCTGTTATATTACCCCCACTTGGGACTCTATGACTGTGGCTACTCTAAGCCTACATAAGGCTATGTAGGCTTAGCAATATTGCTGCTTATGACCTCCCCACTCCCCAGTACGCTGAAATTTGTTTCTGTTCAAAATAGAGCACTTTTTTTACAACTGGATTTCCCAAACAGGTCCTATCTATTCAAAGAATTTGAATCCTTTATATATTTGTTCAGGATTTCAGGTGTTCCATATCCCTCTTGGAACTGCAGAGCAAGATACCTGGATATCCCAGATACAGTTTCTCCCTCTCACTCTCTCTTCCTCCCTCCCTCCCTCCCTCCTAGAGATACATAATTTGTGTAGTTTAGGGCATTGAATTTACTGCAGATGCACACACTAATATAAAAACACACACTTAAATTGGCTAGGTCCTAGCTGTGTGTTTGGTGCACTGATAGTCCGTGCATTCTCAGTGCTTCTGGCTTCCAGGATGTGTTGCATACAGAGTCGAGTCTACAGGTCCTTCTGTGGTGGAAATTCCATACAGAAATACAGGAGGTCTAAAGCTTTGTTGCCAAGGGCTTGTTGGCAAAGTCTGTACAGATTCCACCCAAATAAAAAGCCCCAAGATTGATTTTTATCATATAAATAATTAGAGCGCCCTGTTGCTACTGAATTGGTCCTCAGCAAAGCAGTGGCTGTTAATTGCCAAGTAGGGGACTGACTGGCCTGGGTGGTACTTCAGCTTGTCTGCACCTCAGCAACTGGCAGGAGGTTCCTCATCAAGGCAAATGATTTTGTGGTTTATCTGGGCCGTGTCGATTTCAGGTACTGAAATTAGGAACCCTCCCCACTTTGTCTCCAAATGGACACAGTAGCACAGATGCTGTATAAATCTGTGTTTTGCAGTAGTCATTGTTCATGAATAACTGCCAGCAAGCAATGCAGATACTTTGGGAAAATAAGGACAGAATTAAAGAAACTGAAACTATTTTAAGTTCGTATAATCCCAGGAAAGAGCGAATGGACTGTTTGATTACTTTTTATCTCCTTCTGTGCTGGGTAATATTTATCAACCCCTCTTTCAGATAAACTATCATCTCAAATTACTTCATCATTTATACAGGATTGTTTTCTCATCCTACTGTTTAGTGTTCCTTCTTGCTGGATTCATGGGCTGTTTTTCTTCTCCCCTGCTAAGAATCAGACACCTCCTTGCATCTAGATATATATGCTGAATGCTAAGCTCTGTGATAACTTACGATCTTCTTTTATGGTCCGTATGCAATGAAACAACTCATCCCAAAGCTTGAAACAGTCAAGCTTGCTCAAAGACTGAGCTTAATCTTTCTTTTTTCAGTTCCCTGTGTGGTTTTCAGGTTCTTAAAGGTATATATGTAAAGGTATATGTAATGTATGCTGTAGAAAATATTAGAGACATCAGATTTCATCAAATCTGTGATTAAAGCAAGAAAAGTTACATAAATACTGTCAGTCTTGGAAAAAGTAAGCAAACAAATCTAATAGCGATTTAGATCTGTCTTGTTTCTTTTAAAGGAGCTGGCATGTTTGTCATGTAGTTCTTAGCAAGAGCTACATCTTTCAGCCAAGTGTTTATCACTTTTGTGGTATATTTCTTGCATTGCTTTGTTAATCTGAGTTAAAGCATTTGCTGTGTACTGGGAGATTCTTGGAAACCCAGAAACACCAACTCAACAAGAACCCCCTTGGCAAAGCAGCGCATACAGAAGTGCACGTAGTGAATGTGGCCGGCTGTAGTAATGGGGCTGCTTCTCCAGTGAAGCCTGTAGATCCCGCACAACTGCACAGTGTTTAGTTGCTGAGTAGAAGCATTTATGTGTCAGGGCTTCCATTAGCAGGTGTAAAATTCACAAGAAATACTTGAATAGTGGCCTGGGGCATCGAAAGGCCATTAAAATTTTAGGCTGCTCTCAGCTTTCTGCAAACTGCTGGTGCTCTGCAGTCGGTCCCTTGTGAATCTTCTATGTCCACAGCCAGGCTGCTGGGGAGCACCCACGATGGGCACGCGGGGCAGGGAGCAGGGCGAGCTGCAGCCTTGCTGCCGCGACCCTGGAGGGAGGAAATTGCACACGGATCCCTTTGCCCCAGCAGCTGGAGGGGCAGCTGAAAAGACCAGGTAACATTAACCTGGGCCTGGGAACTGCCTGCTCAAGGCCTGGCCGCCCTGGGGTGGCCTGGGCACGGGTGATGAGTTCTGTGTGTGCTCTGCTATCTCCTGCGCTGTGCAAAGAAAAGGACTGTGGGAGCTAACCTTGGCTCTGCTCTGGCACTAAAAATCAGGTAAAAAAAGCTAGATATTTGTTTGTGAATCAGAGTGCAAAAGCTTTTCTTCTGGCCAGCCATACTGCAAAAACAGCACTGGAACCTTGTTTTGTGGAAAGAATATGTTAACATTATAATTTATTGCTGCAACTCAAGGCATTAGGTGTACGGTATCTCTGGCTGAAATCAGTATGCTCACCTGAGGTCTGCAGGGTGTTTTTTTCTTTTTTAATATAGGGACTTGAGATTTAATTTAATATTTATAATTAGAAATGAGAAATTATTTTTAATATTAAAAACAGCACAAAGGTTTTAATAGGGACAGAAATTATTTCAAATATCGGTTCAGGGAACAGAATTACAACGTTTTAAAATAAGACAGATCTGAGACTATGCAAATCCAACATATCTTATATGCTGGCAAATATATAATGCTAAAATGACCGTTTATTATTCATGCGTTGTGTCTCAGAGTATGCTGTGCTATTTGTCTTGTGAGCATTTTCAGAAATTATTTGCCCAGATGGGCCATTGTATGTGTTTTGTTTTGTTCATTATGGGAAATTCATCTAAATAAATCAAAATCACAGACTGAGTCACGGTAGTGACTTGAGCCAAGTAAGGGAGAGGGAGCAGCGAGCTACTGTTTCAAACCACGAGCCAAAACATTTCATATAAAGAAAATCATACTTTGAAAAGAGATGTCTTTAAAAAAAGGCTAGAGTCTATCCTCAAGCTGGAGCGCCTGCATCTGCTCACAGCCCCTTAGATAAACCCATGTAGTTTGTTCTGTCAGCCTGTCATCTTTCTCTGATCCCTGTGGTAGTGCTAAGTGGTATTCATGTATTGAAAGGGTGATTATGGTATTTACTTTTGATCTAATTCCTCAAGTATGATAACATGCTTGTTTTTGGAGGTGCTTTGTCAGTAGAATAGGAAAGAAAAATTTATGAGCATGATCATTGATATATTTAAATGTAGAGAAAAGGTCTTTAAATGACGAGTCATTAGCCAAAAGCACGGACAGGGTCATTTTCTTCTCCTCCCGTTTGAGATTAAAGCAAGGAGACGGGTAGAAAAAAGCACTGTGAGATACCAAAGCTAAAGGCTACTCAGCGTCTGGATTTTGAGTTTGTTAAGCTTAAGTGTTTCTATACTTGGTGGTGCTGAAAAGTGGATTAAAATTGGTACAAGTGAAGTGTGCTTCCACTTCCCAGGAGCTGGCCTGAGTCATCGATAACACTCACAGCTCTCAAAATAGGGCTGCTTAGTGGATTCCTTTGTAACAGCGTCATGTGAGGTAGCTCTCTGCTCAGTCAAGCAGCTTTTTAATGTGTCTCTGAACTGTACCTGTAATGTGTGGAAAGGCAAAAAGCTCTGAATCACTTTGGTGCTGTTTGTTTTCTTGTGATCAGGCTTGTACTTCTTTGGAGGAAGAATTCCCTTCAAGACAGGTGTGAGGAGAGGTTCGGCCAACTTCCTGGTGACCCGTCTAGGCCTTAAAAATGAGGGCACAACAAGAAGCATCAGAGCTTGATCTGTACCCCTCTCATACTTGTGTTCCTCACCTTAATCTTTAGACTTTAAAAGGAAAGTCTGAATATTGCATAGAGGCAGGACCAGCAATAATCTTTTGCTTCTTTTGAGACAGACATTCGCACATAATTACTACAACCAAAAGTATGAAGCAAAACAATTGTGTTGTTTGAGGCAGATCTGTTACTGCGCAATTGCGTTTTTTTGTCAATTCAGGAATAAAAATAGTCTTAGCATAGAGCTCTTCTGCTTCTGTGGGTGGGGGTTTAGGCTTCTTCCATCCTGGCATCGAGCCATGTCTTGACTTCTTCCAGCAATCAAGTGTGGCTGTCCCCGCTTCCCTGGGGAAACACACAGCGTTGCTGGGTTAATTCTGAGCAGCTCAGGCCCTGCTTTCTCCTTTGCAGAAGCCTGGTAATGTCTGTTCACGTCCCTTGTCAGACTTCCCATGATAAGCTGCCAGTCAGATACTGAAAGCTGACCCCGCTACCTACCTATTTTCTAATGCTGGCTGCAAAAGAAACCTCTGAGAGGGAGGGAAATCTCCTCATGTATAACTGTTTATGGTTTTTTTTTCTGCTTTTGTTGGAAGACTTGGAGATTTGCAAAAAATATAAGTTCAACTAATAGCGAAAGATTTAGTAGGAATTTTACAAACCCCACTGCGTTCTAATTTTCACCATCTGTTACTTTTATGAGCATAGGCTAGTCTTGAAATTTCTTGCTGTTTTTTTACTGGTGTTTCTTACGTATATTGAAACATTTTGTTGCTGAAGATCAACCTACTTGAAGTCCATTTTTAAATAATTAAATTAGGCATATTATTTAAAGACACCATGAAAGCTCTTCAGCTGAGTAGATGGGCTGATTTCATTGTACACCACATGGGCAGTGCAGTTTACTCTGAACTCAGTTCAGCCTTCTGCAGGTGTGAGACCAGCAGGTAGATAAGAGGAAAATATAGAAATAAGTAGGAATAGAAAGTCATCTTTGTGGCTCTAGGAGACCAGAGCATAGTTTCCCATTAAAAAAAATGTTCTGTTTGGATTAGTGTGAATGATAAAAATTACACAAAGTCAAAAGATGAAACAGATGAAATGCACTGATATAAAGAAGGTGCATTTGTAAGGAAGCAAATTCCATGTAGCCAAAATAGAGGGGCTGAGCGCCCCACAGAGCGCTTAGGTTAAAGAATGTAATAGGTAATAGTCCCTTAAGGATTTAAGGAAATTAAGGATTTAAAAAAGAATACATGAGAAATTAGACTATTTTTAGAAACATGTATTTTATTTCTGATTCCTCCTGCTGTCATCTCCTCTCAGGATATATGCAATGTATGCATCACATTGGAAAACTTGCCACAGAATCCCAGACAGGTGTCTAGTTGAAAGGAACCTCAGGCCCAACCTTCTGCTGAAAGCAGGGCCTTAACTTAGGCTCTTTTTGGCCCTGTAAAAACAAGTCTTGACTATTTCCAGTGATGGAAATTCCATCATTTCTCTGGTGCACCTTGCCTTATTGCTTGCTTATTTCTGTGAAAATAAGTTCACTTGGTCTTAAGTGCCTTGCTTTTTCCTGTTTAAAATGTGCAAGGTCTATTCTGAGTCCATAGACAATATGTCCTGAGCACAGAAATATGCCCTTTGTACCTTTATACACCAAAATGTGTTCCAGAGAATAAAGCAAGAACATTTATATCGTAACTTAATATCAGGATAGCAGGAAGCCCCTGCTTCCCATAGGAAGACATCCAAAGGAAATGACAGCAAGTAAACTGCAAGTCTCTGTATCTTCCACCATGCAGATTCCTGTGCAGGTCTGGCCTCCGTGGGTTGCCAGCAGTGAGGCTGACAGGAGCAAATGGAAACTGCTGGTTTGGTAGCAGCCTGCTCATTTACAGAGCAGAATTTGCATACGCTTATTGGCTGGAAGAAAATTTATTGCTGTGCATGTGATGCCAAGAAAAACCTTGGGTATTATGGCTGGAAACCTTTTGCTAGTTAATGTGCTTAAGAATAGCAATAAGGTGTTTGTAAGAGGCTGTTTGCTGTGGCTCTTGTGCATTTGCAAATGTACTCTACTCATGAGGATGGATGGGGCAGTCCCTGCCTCTTAGCTGTGATTTCATGGCTGAAAATGCCACTTAAGAGGTTTGAGCTCTATCTTCCTGAAAGCATGCTGGCCCCTAGTTTCTATAGCCCTAAACAACCCAGGTTTTTGCGAGCTGATATGTCTTGCATTGCAAATATGATATATTTACAATGCACTCTTTAGTGACACCTACCATCTATCCTGCTACTTGGAATTGTATGCATTTTAAATGGGATAATGCATTTATTTCACTTGCCTTTTTCATGCATCTGAAATGAACCTGTGACTCAGTGCAGTTATGTGGGAGTGGAACTCTTTGGGGCTGAATATTCCCAGTCCTGGATGGCATGGATGAAGCCTTCATTATGCAGAACTGTCATTGAGGAGAGTGCCAGTTCCCTCCAGAAATGGGTATCCTTGCTATTGCATTAACACTAATAGCAGAGTGAAAACTAAGAGAGAATTACTAAGAGCAATGCCACGTCACATACAGAAATTACATGCTTCTGTGACTGGTTTCTCAAGCTCACTTTGGAGTTGTACAAAGACCTGAGCCTTCACACTGGAAAAAAGTCATCCCATACTAGTCCCATAGATCTCGTGCAAGTGCATCCTCACGGATGCGGGCGCTGCCCGTTTGCTAGCGCTGCTGCAGAGCGCCTACCTAGAATCAGTATTTATGTATGTGCCTAACTTTAAAGATGTAGATAATTCCATTGGCTACTCATGCTCCCTATAATTACTTGCATGTTTGAGTGAAGGCCATGTGCAAAAATAGATGCAGTGATGCTCCAAAGGACTAATGTAAGTCTTTGAGGTTAAATTCTTTGTGTAATTGTTGGAGAAAAGGAGCCTCTCTCCTTCAGTGGGTCATTCAGAATCTCAACACTGAGGTTTTTGCTTTGAATCACCCTTTTCCATCAACTATAAAAGGAATCTAAGGAGGTCCTCAGTACAAGGCTAGTGTTAACCTTTGCCAATTCACTGTCTTATATTCCCCTAATTTTCTATTTAACAAAAACCAACATTCAGTGTGGCATTTAAACAAAAGGTCACTTAGCAGTTGGGTGCAGGTGTATGTAGAGATGCTTTTAATGCTTGTGTGCAGACCATGGTCCTGCAGATGTTTTCCTGAATTCCAGGCTAATGGCAACATACAGTGCATCCCATATCCTAAAGAGAGACAGGGGTAGCAGGAAGCAGCTACAACCTGTCCTCATTCTTACGCAGGTCGGTTGCATCAGAGCATAAATTTATTGGCAGGTCTTGCATTACATGCTTTTAATATGTTTATTCATTTTTTAAAATAGCTGTTCTCTTGTTTCCCACACTTGGAAAATAGGTTTCTGATATGGTAGATACTTAGATACCTGTGTACAACAGGCTCTTGTATAGTTATGAAAATATGAGTAACAACTGATTGATACTGCTTCAAGCAGAAGTCAGATTTGAGCATGGTTTTTTAATAGTCAGGAGCAAATAGCTTCAATGGAGGCTGCTGATAAGTAGTAAGTAGCGTGTCTGTAGTAGTATGTAGTGTTTTGAATGCTGCCATGTGTCCCAATAAATATTAACCTTGCAAATGTAATCAAAACATGCTCCATGTCATTGCAGTGCTCCCTGCCTTGTGTGCTCCTTTCCCTGTCTGTGAGACTCTCAAAAGAGTTTTTCAAAATGACATGTGCTTGGGAGTGAACTGGCAGACAAACAACGTAATTATTGGCTAATGTAATGACATATGACTTGTGCTGCGCTGCGGTAGAAGGAAGCTGAGCTGTATTTGATGTGGCATTTGAAATAAGAGAATCTAATAATATGAAATGAGTTTCAGAACAGTAAATGGAAAGCTTTAGATTTGGCTTTGGTAGACTGTATAATTGGGCCTGATGTAGTCCCAAGGAGAGGGCAGCGTGGCGGAGCGAGCTGCTGTCGCCCTGCACACCACGCTCAAACACGCCGGTTGGGCCAGTGCCTTGAAGCCAGCTCTCATAGCAAGGAGCTTCGTTGCGTGAAGCTCTGGGGACGATTTGGAGTCATGCAGCATGAAATGCAAATTATAGCCGAGGTGTTTAAAATGAGACACATTAAGTATTAAAGTTCAAGGTTGGACTTCATTTACAGTGTTTATGAACCATATGAAGCAATATTATGCTTTCTCACTATACAGATTATTTCAATTATTGGTTAAAATATTTCTTTTTTTCATTCAGCTTTGCTAATCACTGCTAAGTACTTAGTATACTAAAAAATTATGCACCAGGTACCAGATATGTAATATATCTTTTGGCTGGGTAGTATGATGTACTAAGTAATAATCTGAACAAAATATAATAAATGATTATTTAATTCTGAGCCAGTTAAAGCTATATATATTAAGTTTACTTTGAAAACTTGAGTAATTACTTTTAAAATAAGAATATTGTGTGTAACGCTCCTAAATGTAATGGTAAACATCAGAAAGCCACGGATGTAAACTCAGAATAGGAATTCAGTGGCAAAGGGAAGACACACAGCAATTTCAAAAGTAAAAAATAAAACCAGTAAACACTAGAAAATAAAACGTACGGCATGTAAAATATCATTTGTAATTAATTATTAGAAAATGTGGTGATATTAGATGGTCCCTTTCAGCCCCATTTCTGTGGCCCATCCTACCTGTGCAGGAAGTTTCTGTCGCTGCCAGTTACTCCTCTTGCAGGAGCTCCTGGACACGTTATTACACAGAGCACTTGAGTTCCTGAGGAAGGTGCTTGGATGCAGAGCCCGCGGGAGCTTCCCTAGCTGCCTAAGAGGGGACCAAGGCTGCAGCAAGGCAGTATATCCTGCCTCTTAGGACTTGGCACTAGGCAAAGTTTTATGTGCAGCTTATTAAAGAATATGGTACAGTTTTTATATGTAGTTCCTTTTTTTTTTTCTTAGCTTGTGTACGGACAATCTTGAATGGCTGTAACGTGGGTTTTGCTAAAATACTTTAATGTGACCTGTCAAGCTGCAGTTAAGCTCGTAGGCAGGAGGGTGGGCAGTTGCTGGGTTAGAGAGATCATATGATCCAAATGGAGGGAACAGCGAGAGAACAGCAACATCATTTCAATGCAGTCCAAAATTGAAGGAACTCCTAGTCTGCGGAGTCTCTTTTTATCCTAGGGAAGGTGTAACCAATCTTCATCTGTGGCGGATTGGAGAGTGGTCTCTAGAGAATATCAGGTCTGGTCTGCATAAATGTGATTCTCTGTGTCCCTCAATGTCCCCAACCTGATCTGGCAGCTGTGGAGGTTAAAAAAAAAAAAAAAAAAAAAAAAAAAAAATCACCATGGCTAGATAAGAGAAGATAGAGAAGATGAGAGAAGCCTTCAGAAAATTTGGTGTGCTTTTTATCTCTCTCCTACTCTCTTCTGACATTTTTCTCCTAGCTCTTCCTGTCTCCCTCCCATCCTGCTTGTAAGTGAAACATTTACATTTTGCCAGTGGTAATAGGGTGACAGGAGATGAGAGCAGCAAAAGCCCTGTCACGCATTTGTGTAGGTGTGGGTGAGCGTGCAGACGTGATTCTCCTTCAAAGACTGGAGTGAGATGAAGCGCAGCCTGCAGAGGACGCAGTTTGGTGCTGTGGTCCTTCCTTGCCAACCCCAGGATTCAGGTCAATCTCTGCATCCTGCTGTTTTGCAGCATCTGTGTTCCTGTTGTTGCAGCCATTCACACTAGTCACTAGTACGATTTCAGATGAGCTGAAACCTTGGGGTCTGTCAGGTGACATGCAACAGCAAGGGAATCCAGCAATATCACACTTGCTCTCTGACTTCTACCTAGGATTCATATTAAATCCTGCCAACAGCAGCTATGACTCTGTGACAGTTACGTTACTGCAGTTAAATCAGGCAAATTTCTTTCACCATCCTGTTAGCCCTGTAAAGGAGGTGGCAAAAGGAAGTGTTAGGCAGGCTCTTGAAGGGTAAGATTGCACTGATTAAAGAACAAGAAATATGGAGAATTTGAACACTCTGGATTTTCACATTGAAGTTAAGGAATAATCAGAAAATACCAGGCCCTGGGGGCTGGGTAGTTAGGAATAAGGTTGGTTGTTTCACTCCAAACATACTCTTACTTCCTGCAAGTTCACAGCTAGCATGTCAGTCTTTCATTTTAAGATGCTACTCTTTACATAAATTTATATGCTCTGTATACAAACTTCTCAGTGGGACACAAATCAAATTCAATATCTACAACAACTTGAACATGCTTCTGTCTTGCTTGCCCTTTGGTAGCTTTCAGGAAGTGGTCAGCTTGAACCTGCTGTGTCGACGTGTATGTGCTTGTAACTATAATTATGATCATTACTAGTTTTGGACAGGAGAATCAAGAGGCCGTTAGCAGCAGAATGCATGCGCCACTGAGAACCCTTTCAATAGGGGTGGTTAGCAGTGACTGTTGTGTTGCCCTGTGTTTTTCTTCCTCTGTCTCTAAGAGAAGAGTGTGGTGGCAGTCAAGAAAGCATCTCCTCCTGTCCCTGCCAGCAGCTGCTCAGTTCCCAGCTGAAGGGGTCTGGAGGGCAGAGTCCCATCACAAAATCTACAGCCTGCTGCTTTTGCTTGTTTGATGCTTTGTCCTTAGAAGGCACCTTCTCTTCTCTACCCTGCCTTATGGTCATCTTCATGTCTAGATTGTAATAGCTTTCACTTCAAATTCCAGACAAGATGACTTCTCTGAAAGGTTTGCAAGCTTCCCTGTGTTTTTGGGCTGGCAATAATTTTTGTAGCACTATTCTATTTTGCTACAATATCTTAGAGAGTTGCATCTAGTGATGTTAACTGGGTTCCTTCCTTGGCAAACTGCAGTCTTATTGCAGTTATTGTCTAAGGAAAGGGGCAAAACTGTTGTCAATTCAGATGTTTGGATTATAACAAAGCTCCCTAAATGAAAAGAAAGTTCCCTAAAATGCTCTGGGTGTCCCTGCTTGAGCAGGGGGGTTGGACTAGGTGATCTCTAGAGGTCCCTTCCAACCTCCGTTCTGTGATTCTGTGAAATTTAGTTTGTGCTGGGTGCACCGTTGCAGAGGTACTGGACAGACTCCTGTGCAGTGGCAGCAGATCGGGGCCTCGAACTGCCCCCCACACAAGTCTAGTAGAGAACTACTTTCCCCATCTCATTAGGAGTAAAAGCTGTGGGCAGCCTTTGCTTTGGGGAATAATAGCACTTGAATTAATTTACACACAGCCAAGTGCTCCACATGCCCCAGTGTGAATGCTGAGTACAACTGGCCTTACGGCCTTTCGATAAGATGCACTGGCTATTTTTAGTCTGTATGTAGGAGTGTATATGCAGTTGTGCGCTCTGCAGTGCCAAGTTTCTAAAGACTTTATGACTTAATCGTTGCCTCAGTGAAAGGGTGGCTTTTACAGGCGTGCAGATGTAAATGGGATTTTGTGTCCTTGAGGTCTAGCTCTTTCAGGCCTATTAGAAGTTTTTAAGACACATTTAATGTTTTGGATTCTTTCAATGAAAGTGTTAAAGAGCACTACTCATTAGTTACTTGCTCTTCTCTGTTGGTCTACCCTGTTCACTGTTCTTTTTGCAGTAAGATTGTGCCGTTTAAATTCTTTTTTATGCAACATCCCTTGAGCTCTTCCCTCTCCAGAAATAAGAATCACGTATCTAATTTTCTGCGGTATCTTTAAATAGGGGCAGTCTTGCAGCTCATTATTTTCTTTGAAGATGAAAGTTCCAAACCCGCTCTCCTCAGGTTTAAGGTTCTATCCTTAGGCAAATGAAGGGCTTTCAGACTAAATGCACTTACGTGCATTTTTTTTTTTCCCCTTGACTCTTATCATTGCAGAAAATTTGGAATCACTCTGTTAAAAAAAAAGTCCATTTTCTAAGTGCAATAGAGTTTCTTTGTATTCTCTTATTAACAAATGAAAAATCAGGGAAAATAATTGCTGCAGAAGTAAGAGCAAAAGGCCATTGATCAGAATGGAACTCCCGCAGCAGACACAGGTGTCTTCTAGTTTCCTCTACACATTGGGACACAGGGCAGAGAAATGTTTGTGGTGGGGCTGCCAGGGGCCTCCCTCTGCCTGCTGACAGATTTTGTAAGAAGCTTGTGCCCCAGAAGCTCCTCAGAGGGCAGTTTGCTGCTCTGCAGGGCTGGCTTTCAGGGGCAACATGGGTTAGAAATTGCCTGCTCAACTACCAGTGGTTCCAGGTTAGGAAATGGTTCAATTCATTCTCTGGTGATGTGAAATCTCCCCCAAATTTTGAGCCCTGATAAGTTTAAGGAAACGGGTTTCTGGAGGGAGAGAACCAGCTTGTGCCCCAGTGACAGAAAGACTGCAGGGTGGCCTGTGTTTTGGTATGCCAGAAAATCCACATGAAGGAGAGGAAGGAGGAAAGAGACTCAGAGCAGCCCAGCTGCAAAAAGCTTTGGTCCCATCTCATGCCTCATTACACAGCAGATAATCCAGCCACAAAACACAAAGCCACAGGAAATCAGACCAAATTCTGCTTCCCGCAGACCTTCTCATGCCGTTTGTGCATGAGGGTTCGGTTTTGCTTTCCCTGTTCTACTCAGCAATTTGGTGAATATATATGTAGGTGCTTTCTTATTTTCCAGGCTAGGCACCAAGAATGGTTAAACTAAACTCCTCATTGTCAAAATTATAAGTGAGTAAATTCCACAGGCCTGTGTGTACCCATTCCAGCCACTGCTTTTGCAGTGTCTCCTAGGGGACTATAACATGCTCTGTAGCCCACAACAGGGTAGACTTGTCCCTTGGTTGCTGCTTTTGCATAACCAACATAGCATTGAATAAGCACTGTTATTGATTTTAAGAACCTCACACAAAAGATTTTTTTAAGAGCAGAATTTGACAAGAGTTTCTTGCTGAGTGCACAGTTTATTCTACTGATGTGAGCTTTTGCTCAAGTAACCGGTTCCCGAAGCTCCCTTGCTATCCAGGCAGGTTCCAGGGTGCAGTGGGAAGGAAAGCAGGGTTGCAACAAGGAAGATTGGGCTATGCCGGTCCCTGATTTCTGATTTTTGCAAAGGCTGGTTTAGAATTTGGCCGGTGCTTGGCAGCTCAGGGAAATCTTCACATGTGCAAGCGCACGTCGTTCCCTGACACTTAGTCCTGCTCTGAGCTGCAATGGGAACACAGAGTCCAGCCACTTTCTGTGAACGGTGATGCTCGTAGCATGGCACGGGCAGGGAAGGTGTGAATGTCTAACCCCACATCTAACTGGGTATTCTGGAGTGCTTTGCCAGTCAAAAATATGATTTGTGGCTGGAGTTCGTGTGCCTGGTTCCAGAAAATGTCTCACAGTGTGCCTCCTTCCTAAGAAACTGATACAAGATATCAGTGTCCACTGCAATAACAGTTTCACTGGGGGCTACGTGTACATGGCATGTTGCTTCATCATACGATGTATTGGAAAACTCAGAATCCACAATGTCATGATGAGATTCTGCTGTACCATTTCTCTGAATACTCTTCTGACTACTAAAATAGAGGCAGGGAACATAGGTGCCACAGTTCCAAACCAAGCATCGATACTTCAACCTGCATTTGGATTTAGAATTTTATCTCTTCACAAGAGAGTTGTTTTCAGTCCCTGTGAAAGTCATGAACACATACTGGATTAAAAAAAAAAAAAAAAAAAGGAAAATACAAGAAGACTTTAATTATGTTTTGGGTGTCCGAGGCATTTGACAAGCTTATCTGTTGGCGATTAATGAGAATGGTAAAGAGTCAGAGGGAGGGGAGGTGAAACAGGGATGCAGAACTGGTGGACAGGAGGAAGCAAAAAGTTAGCTGTAAAAAAGACAAAACTGAAGAAACAGAAAAGCTTTTCAAGGTGGAAAAAAACTTTGCTTTTTGATGAATGAACTGCCAAAGCTGGAGGAGTTCAGCTTGCCTTAGACACCCAGAGTGGGACTGTATATAGGATTTTTTTTTTCCATCTGCAGACATGTATTAGAAGTCTAGTGAGAACAAGTTTTTTCATGATGTTTTGCTACCTCTGTTTTGGGCAATTTTCCAGCAGAGGAAGCGTGAGAGGAGCAAGGGTAGCATATGTTTTCAGTGTGCATGTTTTAGTGTGTGCATATGCTCAGCCTTTTCCAGTTTTGCAGTTTTCATGGCTTTTTAAGGCATCAGTTGTTGTTGGCCTGTTTTTGTTTTCAAGATGCATTAGTTTTGAAGTTTCCTAATTAAACCTGTCACAAAATATATTCATTGTTCATTCTAGGAAAGGAAATGCTTCAGAGTAATGCAATGTTTTTCAAAAGGAGGTACCTTCCTTTTCTTCATAGCTATTGTTTTATTAAGCAAGCAGCATTAACCTTTGCGCAGAGTATTAATTGCCAGCTCAGATTCCTGTGCAAAGGACCTGAGTGTCTCAGTGCTCTCCAAAAGGGAGAACAAGTTGCCTAACAGCCACAGTGTTTTACCGCAGGGCTGTGGTCCTGATGGAAAAGGGCAGGGATGGCCTCACTCAAATGTTGTTTTCCTGCATATGTCCCTTGCTCAGGACAGACAGAACCTATGCTGACAGATCAGAAAACTGTCCAAAAATCTGTCAAAATCTGTCAAAATGCATTGCATAGAATATACGTAACTGGTGCAGAACGGGAGGAAGAGCAAACACAAAGCCTCAGTTTGAAGCAGGTTCACGTGTTGCTGTCAGATGGCAAATGCAGCCCGATGCAAATAAAGGAGTTTCTGGTTACTATTTAGTTTATGCAGACACAAGTAGTTGGTCTCTCCTAGAATGAATTGGTCTGCAGTGACTTTCTCTTTTCCCAAACTTTTCATCACTGTTATTATAAAAAATTCTACAGCAGCTTGTAACGTTCATTGACTAGCTTTGTGATGGACATCTGGGCATTGACTGTCCTGGTTTGTTTTTTTTTTTAGTATGTCCATTTATTTAATCACAAGCCTCTTTCCCTGTGTTCAGCTAGAAGAAAGAAGCCTCACAGTGTCCAGGGAAGCCGAGTGGATGCAAGGGATGATTAGGAAGGAGAGAGGAATAAGCAGTAGGACTGGCTGTGCAAGACCAGAGAACTCAGTTTCGCTTCCCATTCTGGAGACACGAGTCCTAGTACTCCCAGGGACCAGTCCCTCCTTTGCATTCCCTCCTGTTCTCTCATAGACAGAAAAACAGTCTTTTCCTTGAGTGTTACAAGGGCAAAAGATGAAGTGCCCACTGTTACCATGGAACTAGACACAGAGGTGCTCAGGTATGAGGTTAGCAGCAGGCTTGTCGCAATGATGTTCCTTGGTGGAAGCAGCGGTGATGTTGCAGTGGGGAGCACTCGCCGTTCAAACATGAACAGCATCTGTGTACTGACCACAAGCCTCAATTCATGATGACCTCTCATCTTCTGGAAGCAGGGAACAAGCAGGTGATAGAAGTAAATCTTTTCAGCTTTCCTTGGGATGCTAAGGACAAGACTTCTTACTCTTTGTGAGCAGAGTATTACAGCAGCGAGTCAGTAGAGACTTTTTAAAGCTGAAACCTGAGATAAACTGAAAATGAAATAAAGGTTTCGTGGGAGTTGTTTCTCTGTTTTGAGGATAGGCTAATTTTAATGGAAAGTTTAGGGTAAAAAAGGAACTTTTCTAAAATGTATCTAATCAAATACATATCACGTAAGCACAACTGAAGAGTTAAGGGAAAAAAAGAGTTGGATAAAAAGCTATAAGCAAAAACTGAAACAGAATTAAGGATCATGATTTCTCGTAGTGAGGATTGTTAGATCAGGTGTTAGAAATATGATTGAAGATGAGTAGCAGGTTCAATGGAAAGACAACTGCCTTTATTTTGAGAGTAGAAAGCAGGAGATACTGTGATAGATGTGGAGGGCTGAATTGAGAAGATGAAAGGAGGACATAATTGGTAGAAATTGCCTTTTGTTTTCTCTGCCAGAATTTCTAACATTCTTAGAACCCTTAAACTACTTCCTTGAAAACTGAGGTTTAGAGGCATGATTGCAGATTCCTGATTCATGATGCACTATGATATATGCATCCATGGAATATCCATATCAGGAGTGAGCTGTTTGCACTAACTGTTTACTCTCTTAGTCTCTCATAATCCAGTTGTTTT
>JAVCKT010010708.1:0-10055 GCA_032273925.1 Rhynchotus rufescens
CACAGAGACCTTAACTAGGCAAACATTTGACCATGGCCCAAGTATAAGTAGTGCAAGTCTGTACTCCTTCCTTATGCTATGTCAGCAATTCCTATAAATGTTCACCAGGAAAACCTGGTGGCAAATAGGGTGGACAAGCATGCAGGAGACGACTCAATGCAGGAGACTTGCAATGCTTACCATACTATCAAGGGTCACAAAATAAGCCCAATATTAAACAGAAGCGTTTTCAGAAATCTTACATTAACAGAGAGCACATTTTACGAAGAAACTTGCAAATCTAAATCACACCACTACGATCTCACTCTTGGTAATATTATAGATATTTTCTAACTATAATACATTCCAACCAACAGTTTGCATGTTTCTTCTCTTTTGAAAACACGGGTGAGAAAGCCATTCTGCTCAATACTTGTTTTTGAAAATGACAAGCTGGTTTTGGACTAAGCAATCCCAACAAGCTTTTCTAAGGCCTGTGCCCACTGCACAACTAAATATGAGATTATTGTTTTAGCTATGCTATTCACAGTGTTTTCTGATACAGCAACAAACTTTCCTCTTTCTATAATCAGCTTCCCTGCAGTCCAACCACACAAACTTGTCTGTAAAAGCACAGTTATAAATTAAGCAAAGCAAATTAACTTTGCATAACTTCACCTGCCTTTCCACCTTCAGACAGAAATTATAGCAACTTGACAGTTTAAAGATTGCAAGAAAGTCATGATGCTACAGTCATTTGCTCTTCACCAGGAAACTTTCTTTCACGTCTATCTTCTCCCACACATAAGTTTCCCCTGTTCCCACATTACTCAGACTAAAGGTTCCTCTGAGGTTTCCCCTCCAGTCATCTGAAACTAAGGCCTGAATTTTCCTGTGTGGTTAGGTGAGTTTTTACCATTGCATATTTTTAGGAACATTGTCACTCAGCTGGTTTCTATTAATACATGCAATGGATCATCGGCCAGTGAAGGCAAGATCAGATTCTTCCTCCAGTCCCAACCTCCTCATAGACAAAAAAGCTGGGAGGGATGTAGAAAGGGACAGGAAATCTGTTATCAATAGACTGCATCCTGTTAAATTCACTCACACGAGTCTACATGACCCAGACTTACTAAGAGTTAAGCAAACCACAGTCTATAAAAATCTTCTATTTGATGCCCAGCTGTTAGAACATTAAAATAGATAATACTTGTGGAAAGTTATTTATACTGAGCTATGACTACTCCCTGCAAGCACCAAAATCACAGCCAGGAGATGGATCTCTGTCATGAAACCATGAAGAAAACTCTTAATTCTCTGTTACATAAGCCCTAAAGCCAGCATGCCCACTGGGAATGCAAGTCCGACAAGATACAAGAGAGAAGTGACTTTCCAATACTATCCACAGCGACTTGAGAACAGTATTTCTTTCGTGAGTTTTCTCTTCAGCAGCACTAAATGCAACCTTTGGAAATAAAAATTACATGATAAAAAACAAACCAACCCACGGTCCGTTAAATGCAGTTCTAAAACTCACCCTCCCCTTCCACAAACATTTAAATGCCTTTGTCTAAGAGCAGTAGTATGAAGTTACAGTTTTAATCATAAATGAGTCATTAATGCCTATTGCTCACCTTAGCACCTACTTCATTCATGTCATAAACCTTTGTTTGCATAGGTCCTTCCCTTCCCTCTGCTAGCAGGCTCTTACCTCCATTATAACAGACTCCAAAATGCAGTATTTGTAGTTCCAGTAACAAATACTTTCTTCTCACATCCTCTTGCAAATAAAAAACATGCTTAAGTCTGATTAAGTCAACAATCTTATCCTGTTCAAGAAACAGGATCAGAAAAAAAAAAATCTATACAGTTTGCAGAATTTTAGTTATGCACTGTGCTTCTATTATTATTCATTATATACACAATTTGTATGCAAGGTACAGTATAAGTTCAGATAATATTTCAAGAGTTTTTAGTCTGGGTTGG
This sequence comes from Rhynchotus rufescens, assembly GCA_032273925.1. Taxonomy (NCBI): domain Eukaryota; kingdom Metazoa; phylum Chordata; class Aves; order Tinamiformes; family Tinamidae; genus Rhynchotus; species Rhynchotus rufescens. The sequence continues at coordinate 1,966 of JAVCKT010010708.1, forward strand.
CAACAATCCACATGAAAAGCAAGTCTGTCCTAGTAACTCTATCCTGTGCCCTAGTTCCTCCTGGAAAGATCTAGAAATTCCACTAATTTATTCACTAGTCACCACTTTATTCACCAAATCAGTGGTCCACTGATTATATATATATATATATATAAATATACATTAAAAATCAGTGGAATTTATATTGGAATATATATATGAATATATAGTGGAATATACAGTGGAATGTACATATATATATATATAAATCAAAACAAGTAAACAAAATATTTAGTATGACCTAATAATAGGGAAGCCGAAGCAAGAATCTGAAGCTCTGGACTCTGATCCTGACTTCAATAAAAAGGCCACACGATCCCAGGAAAATTGCTTTCTCTACTCTGTATTGCAGCTTTCACAGTTTGTGGGCAAAGTAAATGCAAATGGCTTTTAAAATTTAAAATAAAATACATTATAGAGGCTAGAAATATGAGCAAAATCTTGCTTATACTTCATGTAGTACTAACGGGTAGGTCTTTGCACATTATGTCAATAATACTAGAGAGGAGAAAAAAAAGAGGAAAAGATCCAAGTACTTCAGAATATTTGGCGACACATTGACAGTTATTTGAAGGGGACCAATATCAACTTTCAGAAATACTATGCAACACAAATTACCTATAAGAATATTTAAAAAGCAAGTCTGCATGTGATTAATACTTAACAGCTTTAATATAACTAGCCATTTAGCATCACAGATATAGCTGAATATCTAAATTCAAATACAGTGGGATAACACCACCTTTCAAAGGACCAAAAGATATATTATACATATATCTATGTGTGTGTGTGTATTTATATACCATGTACGTTTATATATATATATATATATATATATACACACACACACACACACACACACACACACCCCTCAGTTACATTACTGAGGACTTTTGTCCTGCAAAGGAGCACAGTTGATGCTGCAAAACAGAAGAGCACTGACTTCCTAAAGCAGGCGCTAGCAACAACTGCTCCTTTGCACAGCCCTGATGAGAGCAGCAGAGGCAGCAGTTCGGGCTGCCAGGGTCTCCCTGGTTGGATTTCTGGCAAACTTTTCTTTATCCAGCCTTCCCATTAAAGCAAAGTTGTGGCGGGCGACAGAAATAAGACAAAGAACTTCAATTATTCCACTTGATTTGAGTTAAACAGGAACAGATGACAAATTAGAGCTTCCCTGCTGGCTAAAGCAGCTCTCAATAGACATTCAGCTGTCTAGCAAAGCTGATTTAATTCTTCACTCTTAAGAAATCTCAACCCTGCAATGAGCCATGACTCAACAGAGTCGGATAAACTTAGTAATTCCCAAATGTACCCAGAAAGTCCAGATTAAACAGATACCATTGCCTTTTGGAAGCACATCAGATTACATGTGTGATGTTGAAATACTTCTTGGAGAGAGCTACTTACGATGAATGATGAAATTTCAGTAACAAAACACTGAGGTCACACAGCAAGTGGATACCAAGACATGTCAAGTCACACAGACCTCATTTTGTGCATCCTCCTTGTGATTTCTGCTGATAAATTGGATAATGAACTAAGTGACTTTGAGTCTCTATTCATGAGAATTGTGTAACACGAAGAAATCTTACCGAGAAAGAGATCTTGAGAAATTACTTGCTTTTAGACAAAAACTAATACATAATCTCAAGCTACTAGTTGCCTTCCTGTATAATCGAGGACAGAAGAACTCTGTTCACCTCATTTCATTTCACAGCTGCTTACTGTCTTTACTAAAATATTCAGGGATAAGAGAGACATAAATTCATCAGATTCAAGTTTGGATCAGTTGGTTCTTTGTGTTCTTTTCCCCTTCATGTATCTTCCTCTGAGAGATTTTTCGGGCTCCATCTCTCTCTGTCCATATCTACCACCTTTTCAAAATTCCTGTTCACAAAAGGGCCAGGAATTCAAATGTAACACAGCCCACAGTAACTGCACCACATACAACCCTTACTTACAGGAAGGAGCAAGTATACTATTTTTTGCCTTTCTGTTGATGCTCTTTTAAGAAGTCATCTCAATAACTACGTCCTGCATTTCACAAATAGAACTTCAAATAAATTTGAAGCTTAACACCTTAACATGAATATTTTTTTTAGAATCAGAAGAGTAAGTACAGGTTTCTGTTGTCTCATTTGGAAAGCATAACCTCGAGCTGTATCAAGCAGAGAGTCTCCTGCGACTCAGCTGCAGATTTCTCTAAACAAATGGTACGTGACAGAGCACATATTGAAGAGCAAAGCAAAGCCAAACTCCCAGAGCAAACAACATGCAAGTTAAAAAGCTGGTGTGAGGTTGTTTAAGAAATGAATCTCTGACCATAAAACACTAGCTACGCTTTGTGACACTGCTTTGAAGAGGTGAAGTACTATACAAATAAAAATGCCATTCAAATAGCAATGAGATCAAAAAGAACAACTTGAGCTTTCTGAGGAGATCTGCTGAACACTTGGTGTGCTGACCAAACAGCAACGTATGGTAATTATTTAAGACAAAATAATGCAAACACTTGTTTGAACAGTCTCTGATGGGACAGCATTAGTACTACCTATTTCTCCCCAATGTAAGCAAAAGGAGACGTGAAAACGCAACTGCAAGTGGAAAAACACATGTTTAAACGCCACAGTAACAAATAGCTACATTTGCTGAGTACATCAATCCTCCTCCCCAGGAGGCCATACATCCATTTTAGATTCACTGGGGAATAAAGCCTTGTGGAGGAAGAAACCCTGGGGATATTTTGGCAACGCTGCAATGAGAAGGGCCGGCTGATCATGAAGATGAGGCCGTACGATTACAATGGGAGCTCCAGGGCATGCAGGACTAGCATTGAAATGAAAAATGGTAAGACACCAAGTATTGCTAAGCCTAGCCTCCTATAACAACTTTATGTTATCACTTGGGCATGTATTCTACTGTCTAGCTTACCAAGTTACACTTGGACAGAATATGTTCTGAACCAAAATTAATTTTGAAGTTTTAAATCCAGTCTTCTTGAATAAATTCAAAAGGATATAAAAAAGTTATGAAGAACACTTTTTTTGGTATCAAATCTACAGGGAATTTAAACACTCATTCACATAAGAATTTCACACTCAGAGCTCCATATGCATCATTGTTGTATTATGATTAGATGATATTTTAAAGAGTAAAGGTCCATTCCATCAAATTCCATTGCATTCCATCAAATAAAAATTAGAAGTTGAACCTATTGCTGCAGGAATAATGGATGCCCTATCTGGATGTTCAAACAGGAGCACCAGAGGTACACCACAGAACCAATGTCCTGCTCATCTGCCTTTTCAGCCAGTGATGCTCAGACAACCTGTTTCCAGTGCCATCAATTGTGCACTAAGATTTCAAAACCTGGCAGAACTGTGTTTTCCTTATATTCATGCTGCAATCTATTCATATAGACCTGCTGTTGCTCAAAAATGGGCCTACATACAAAATCATCTGTGGTAAAGACGGAAGATTTTAGATGCCATTCAAATGGACAGTGCTGAAATCTTATCCATTCAAACTGAAATCACAGTGCAGCCAGTACAACTGCCTGCATGTAATTCCAGGACTTATAGAAGAGCTTCCATAACAGTATGTAGTCTTTGAAACTCCAGCACCAAGCTTATAGTTTGAGAGCATAAACTATGTAACGCAAGTCTGGTGTCTGCAAAGCCCTATCTGAACTCAGCTCAGGCGCTGCCGCCCACATACCACAGAATCAGCATGTCCTGCCACACTATTTGCCCTTTTACGTGTATGAATCCAGACAGTTCCTAGATTAGGGAAAGGACTCTTTAAAACTTTAGGGAATATTCCCTAAGACTAAAAGAAAACCTCACAGATTTACCCCTTCCTTAGGTATATAAAAGGATTAATTTGAAGTCTAAGGGAGACACCAATGAATTCTAAACTATTACAATGATAGAAAAATCTCATCATCAGTGGATAGAAATACAGTGAAACTGGAAGTTACTCAAAGTTGCCAGAAATCAGCAGCCTTTCATCGGACGGGGTGACTGTCTCACTGATCACTCAATTCCCATCACTAAAATGAGTTTTGTACTAATCAAAAAAATACTTGTTTATTGACTCACACGGCTTATTTCAACAAATTCAGAAGTTTAGTATATAACAGAAAACCATTTTACAGTGCTTTTTGTTCACATATGCCCCAAAAACACTTAGGAAAACAGGTAATGCAACGGCAGGAATCTTTGCACAGAGAGATTGTTATGGCCAACTCAAACCCTAGGGACACTTAGGAACAACATGCGGATACTCCTAGTAGAACTGGGGAAGACAACCAAGCACAAGGCCTCCTCCTCCTCCTCCTCCTCTTATTGGAACTCTCTTACATGAGAGTTCAAACCAGTGGCACCCTTCATAGCTTGGGTTCACATAATGATAACACAGTGATTCAGTTAAAAGTTCTTAACTACCATGACACCACCCTCTAGAGACCTTGCATTCAATCTGTGAATCCATCTAACTCAATTTGACCCTGGTATTGACCTGACAAAATTCACACTTGAAAGCTGGGATGGCTGTGACTTGTGTGCACAGCACCAACGCAGAACCAACTTCCACAAGCAGCTCAAATAAGGCTCTTAAAATAGGGACTTATTCTGGAAATGCTGACACGTCTCTAGCACTGCGAGTGGGCGCCAATATAATACACACATTGTGTGCACATATGTTGCTGTCTTCCTGGGAAGCTTAACTGAAAGCCCACATGGTTGATGTGGGACAGCAGGAATGCCTCTTTGAAAGCCCTCATCCTGCTTGTTCGTAAGGCCTCAAACGAATCTCCAAGGCATATGGCAGAACGATGCTGCTTCCCAAAACACTGCATATGACACGCAGCGATGCCGCTCCACCAAAAGGGCCCTTCACACTTCTAAATGAAAACCCACCTTGCTGACAAAAGTCAGACAAGCAAGTCGTGCACATTTAAATTAAGAGAAATATAACGTGCTAGAATTTTTCTGGTAATCAGCAGTTTAAGAAATGGAGTTGCATTCTTTAAAAAAGGAGGAAGGGCTTGGTGGGTTTTTTTTGTGCTAAAGCATGCACCCGCCCCTGAGGGTCACACTCCCAGAAGATAAATGAAGCTATAGATGGACCATCTGCTGCTACATAAAGCAAGATGAAAACCTAGAAATATAGTACAAGAGAACCCGAAAGAAAGTAGCATTATCCTTACATTTTCTTTCATACCAGAATCTTATCATAGCTAAGCTTTAAAAACAGGTAAGGCTACAGGGGCTTCCAGGCAGGATAAAGCAGGACACTGCACACCCGCTGGAAAGGCTGGATTTTATTTCTTCACTGACTCAAACCCCACAACAAACATTCCAGTGATGAATATTCCCCCTCATGTTTGCACAACAAATCACCAACATTTGGGAAATAGCACTGCCAAACTAGAAAATGATTTAGGTATCTTGAACACCAGGTCCCCCGACAGCACCAACTGCAGTGTCCTCAGCTGAGTGCACCCTAAGGTGCAGGTGGAACCCTGCCCTCCCGTGTCCAGCCGATCTGTGTGTGCCACACAGTGCTTCAGGCACTGAGAACTCCCTGACAGCCTAAAAACCAGTGGGAACAAAAAAATGCCTAAAGAAAGGACTGTCACGGAAAGATTTTCTGAAGAAAAAAGGATTACCTGAGAAAGAAAAGCACCCAGACAGATGAACAGAACATTTATATTTCTTCTGTCAGCTTTCCATAAATTCAGGCTCAGATTGCTGTATCAGATAAGAGTCTCCTCCTCCATTACTTCGGTGTGATTTAGCCGCTAGGCACCTTCGCCATGTTATGGCAGACGCTAGGAGCTGGGGGTGGGATGTCTCATTCTGTTGCTTTATGTTGAGTCAACATGTAAAATTTCCTTCCTTCTTTCCCTAGCATTTTAGCACTTCGTTTATTCCCTTTGCAGTTGCTAGCCGGGTTAGGCTTCCAAGAAATTACTTACGTCACCAATCTTTTCACTTATCTACTCCAGTTAGGCTCTGCTTTCCCAGAAATCACAGATTTAAAGGACTGCCTTTTTAAACAAATTATCCAAACTCTGTCCTCCGTGCACGTACTTTAGTAAGTGGGCAAAATGCTGAATTCATGCAACCCAAATGTATGAAGTCCCCCTCTACAGTGGGACTTGACTGCAGATGAACTCTCAGTGCCTGCCCAGGCCTGCGTTTGCAGAGGCTGCCTAGCAGAACCCTAGCTCTTCGCCCTCACAGCTGGGACTTGCCTCCAAAGGGGAATAAGGAGATGAAACTACTGGCCCTGCTGAATTTTGGCCTGCTGATACGTGGTTTCCTCAACAAGGTAAAAAAACAACAGGACAATACATTTGTCACGTTGTTTTCTGTATTTTTCCCAGCTGCAGCACTAACATTTGTAAGCTGTAGAAACACTGAAGCACCAGCCACTGAGGAGCTGTCACCTAGATGCAGTTATGAAGTGGATCAAATTAAAAAAAAAAAAATCCAAAAAAAATCAAAAGAACTTAAAGCAGACAGGATTTTGTCAGCAGTCCTGTTATACCACATTATTCTGTTACTACTATAGCCAAAGAAGCATGGGACTCTAAATCTTAATTTTTATTCCAGGAAAAGCAAAGTATCACAGTTAATTGTCAGGATTCTTTACAGATGTAAAATACCCATGATGAGCACAGATAGCCAGAAAAAATAGTAACTTAACTGGAAATAAAACCTAGGCAGCACCCAGAGCCTCAGTTCTAACAACATTACCAATAGTGCTGCTATTCAGGATCCATTTGGCAGTGGCATTATCAGGATAACATCACAACTGAGCACTTCCTCTTCACTGTAGTGGTTCGGAGCTGAAAGCTAGCACCATATTTCATTCCAACAAGACTAGTTTTCTTTAAAAACAAGTGCTTGGAAATAGAGAAGGCAACAAAAGCTGCAACATAATATAGACATCACTGGTATTACTAATTCACTAGAGTAGCAGATGTTTCTAATACTTGTCATCACTATTTTCATGACAAATATAATAGCTGGTACACAATCTCAAGAGGTTTGTGACAACAGTCTCCACCTCACAATTTTCACAGTAGGCTGTATATTTTCCCCTCTGACAAACAGAAGCACTTTCAAACCCTTTGTTGCCACAAGTCTTTGTTAAACTCTTACCTAACCCTGGGAAATCAAGTTTTCAAAAAGTGTTTTCTATCAAAACTAATTTTTTTCCAAAAATAAATGTGCACAAAGAATTTGATACTAAAAAGCCTAAATAAACTAGCCTAGTTATACTTAATTTTTAAAAAGGTATGTAGAGAGTGTAATCTACTATATTCCCATATATCATATAGAATGGTATCACAAAACCCTGAAGTTGTTTTTCTTCACCTTATATACTGTCCTACACAAACTAGAGAGTACTTCAAAACGGAGATCTGCTGTTGAATACACACCTGTAAGCACTCAACAGTGACAGACTATTTAAAAAATATATATATCTATCAAATTCACCTTACAAGTGTTTTTAGGTAAGAAATATTTTGTTACTGACCTTGCATTTCATACTTTCCATGACAGATATTCATGACTCGGAACCAACTCCGAGATGAGTTTACAGAATATTCTTTTGGCTCAGAATCATCTTCCACTGGGATAGTTTGAAAACAGATGCTAATAAGTTTGCCTGTCTTGAATTAATGCCCTTTAACTTGTAACAGAGGCACATTTTTTCTCATACAGTCATTTTTAAACAATACAGTACAGTCAAAAAATGCCCTATTTTAAGAGTAGTAACTAACAAATGAGCAAATCACCTTTTTAAATGTCACAAGTATTCCTGATACTGAGATAACAAAGGTTTTCAAGTCTGACAGGGCAAATAACAAGGTTGGCAAAAGCTTGCAAGATAACAGTAATTCCCAATACATAGAAAAGAAACAAAAACATTTTATTAAAATATTTCTTCATTCTTAGTACAGACAAGCCTAGAATTTCTAACAGGAAAATCCTCTGTGCAAGTTGGGAGCTGATCACAGACTTCTTGGAGATGTG
>JAVCKT010010709.1:0-19207 GCA_032273925.1 Rhynchotus rufescens
GAAGATGGTACAAGCCAGGAGCTTTCAAGCTGACAAAATTTAAAAATAATGGTGTACAGTGGGAAAGGGAGGAATCCCAAATCCCATGACTCTGACATAGTCAGATTTCCTGTTAACTGATGTTATTTGGGTGCGAGATACTGAAGAAGTAGTTTTTATCCATGGTTAATCCCAATTTCCTTTTTTTCTTCTTCTTTTTTTTTCCTCCCCCTCCTTCCCCTTCTCTTGTATGTATGTGCATTGTGGTAAGATGCTCCAGGATACTTTCCTAGTTTCCTTGGGTTTGTGGGAGTAGGGATCTTCTTTGGAGTGATGGTGAGAGGAGCAATGAAGAGGTGGCAGCAACTGCTGGGTCTGAGGGAGAAGTAGGTGGAGTCCATAGGGTGAAACTGGAATTTGGTCTTGGTGGAACTTGGGCAGATACTGAGCAAACTACAGGAAGCTTCGCGTTAGTATCCTGATAAGGTTTTGGATACTAACCTTTGGATCTGTGGAGTTATTTGGGAGTCACTACTGGGAGTCACTATTTGGGAATCTCTACAGATACTCAAGAGGTTTTGTTAACAAAATTAAGCATTATTGCCTTGAGTGTTATTGACGATATCTTTTAAAATCTGTAAATTTTCCCTTTTTTGGTTACCATCTCTTGTGTACTTTATCAAAAATAAGTTAGTATAAATTCGTTTATGTTGATCTAAAGAACTGTGCGACTTTTTGATTTCTTCAGTTCAAGGGGGGAAAAACCCCCAAACCCTCAAATCTGTGACTGTCTCGGGGCTTTGGGTGTTTTGACTTGCCAGGTGGGTCTCCTCCCGCTTCTATGGGGTTGAGCAGTGCCCTGACACACACTGTGTTTCTCCTCCCCCACCTCACCTTTAAAGGGGAATTTACAACTGCTGTAATATTTGTCCTTTTAATTCCAAAATCCAGATGAAGCCTAATCCCAGGAGTGTTGTTTCACTGTTGCAATGTAATCTCTTTCAGATGATACATGATGTAGTTGGAAACAAATTAGCAGCTATGCATGCCTAAATAAAGCAATTTAATAAACAAGATTTTTGTAAGACCTAATCAGAATTGTAAAGTGCTACTAGGGCCTCGGCTGCGTTCTCCAGGAGAGCTGGTGGGGCCGTGGGCTCGTGTGCGGATTTCACGCTTCCCAGTCACATTGTTCGCTCAAGTGGCGCGGCGGCTCTGACCTCCGCTTGGTTTCTGCTCATATGTTAGTTAACTTTTGCGTGCTGCTGAACTAATAATCCAAATGTCGTCTCATAACTGGAGTTTGCTCTGGTGCTCTGTTCGTTTTAACTACGGGAGGTGGAAAAAGAGAAAGCAGAAAGCAATTCCTTAGTGCTGCTTGTGATTTTTGTGGGCTTTGTTCCTTCCTGGAAATCGAGTCTCATCCTCCTGATAGGGTCAGCACTGGTGGGCACCAATAACGCACTCAGCAAGTGCAAAGCAGTAATAGGCAGTTACAAATGCAAAATAAATCACGGAAATGCCGCTGTGTGAAGTCCCCCATGGAAACGTCCAGCTCCACGCTTGTGATCTGGGTCTTCTTGGCCCTAGAGCTGAGCTGGCAATGCTGGTACCTTCCTTTAACTGGAGCTCTGCCTTTGGGGATGGCTGTGCTGTATGGAGACTGAGGGGCAGCTAGTGAAAGAAGGGCAGCCAGTTAGTTTCCAGATGACTAGTGCAATTTTATTTATTTATTACAATTTACAACCATTTTTTTTCCCCAGCCTTTACAGGAAGCAGTGTTAACATAGAAAATATGTTAGAAGAGAAGCAGTTTCTTGGCAGTTGGAGAAGTGACAGGGCTTCTGTTAAAGAGCTGAATTTGCCTTCCAATTATCCTGATCCTAAAAATATTCTTTAGGAATTTTGCATTTACTGTCTCTAGCTAGGGGCTTTCCCTTGCTTTCTTATTTAATTAAAGCCAGTTCTTATGAAATAAATAGTAAAAAAAAACCTGTTAGGATAGAAAAGAGAAAATACGATATTAATGAGCAGCTACCTGCTGTGAGGCAGGAAACCAATCAACAGAGCAAGGCAGCGCCTCGCGCTCCTTCTGACGGCCCCGTCCGCTGTCATTTCTTAGGAGAAAAATTATTTGCGCTACTCGGAGAGCATGAGGAGGAGGATTTGCCGTTTATAAGTCTTTACCGACCATTCCTCGGGGGGGGGCAGACATTTCTGAACTTCCCATAGTTGCAGCCTCCTGTTGCTGCTATTAACAAGGAAAATGACTTGCTGGTTTCCCTTGCCCCGTGGAGTTTTCCATTCTATTATCCTTTTATGCCTCTTTATCTCAGTATCCTACCTATTTTCTAAAGTGTGTTAATTTTATTCACTGTGGTCTTGGAGACAGGCAAAAAGGGGCTCTTCATAGCAGAGCTGCCTGTGCTGTGTGCGCAGAGGAGAGCGGCGGGGTGCTCTGCAGAGCAGCTCGCAACAGAAGGGGAGAATCCCACCTTGCCCAGCAGCCACAGAGCAGAGGTGGAGCTTGCGGTGGGCCTGTGATCTCCGGAATATCTGAGAGATTTTAGTGTGACCTGGCCTGTGAGTTATCCGGGAATTGCTTTCTGCTGAGGTCTGTGACAGATCTCCACGGTGAGGGTAATTCACTCTTTCAATAGTCATCTTTTTTTTGGTAACACGGTCATTTCAGGGCCTGACCTAGAAAGTGTAAATTTTGTTTCATTCAGGATTATTTGATGGAATACAGTGCATAGGAATTGGTTTGAGAGGTTGAAGGGCTTATTTTTGGAGTTATGTGAGAAACAGGTCAGTTTCTGAAAGCTATTAATAGATTTCCAAGCGATCTAGGAGAAACTTAAATTTTTGCTTTAAAAAACAAATATAAAGGTTTCCAGAAACCTTTTTCCTTTTCAAGATGGCTTTCTGAGAGTTTAGTTGCATTGCTACAACCTACAATTTTCTCCTTCTAAAAGCCTTTTGGAGGCTTCCTCCGCCCCAAGCCTGTGAGCTTTTGACTCCCCATCCTGTTCCTCACTGATTATAATTGAATCAGTCTCCCTCAAGTCTTCCCATCCTGTTCCTAGTAACAAGAGCTTGTGATGCATGTTGTTATAAAGGCAGCCCGGGAAGGTGAAGTGAAGCGCCCGTGTTTGCAGAGCAGGGCAGCTGCTGGGCCAGGAATAGAAGCCCTGTCTCATGACTCAGTGCCCGAACCATTGGCCTGCGCAGCCTCTCCAGAGCGTTGGTCTCTTCCAAGAATGCCGGGGAGAGAGAAGTACAGGCGAATATAGAAGCTTTGCTTGCAGCCTGGGCAGAGCTTTGGGGTTTTGCATAACTCTCAAATGTGGGTGGAGGGAGGACTTTATGAAAGAGCTTATAGATAAGTCCTGTAAAGTTATGGCTTGCTTTGTTTTGGGTTTAAAAAAAAAAATCCTAATTGAAGTAGCTTTCAAAATGGCTGTGAATTTTTTTAAAAAAAGTTCTAAATGTTTGAAAGTCAAATTCTGCTCCACAAATAACCTTAAGAGTGGCCTTTGATTAAATCTTCTGTATATTCAACAACAAACTCATTTTATGCAACTGCAACTATGGTAAAATTGAATTAAATGGACCTGCTTCTAAGAAAAGAGACTGAATAGCTGAGCAGAACATTAATTCAGTGAATGGGAAATGGGGAGGCTGCCTGAAACTGATAGGAAATGGTTTTAACATTCTATCAGGCTAAAGAGCAATTTTGCAAAATCGCTGTATTTGTTTCCCCCACCTCCCCGCCCTCACTTTTTAAATAGCAGTGCTCTCCGCACTGTCAGAAGTCTGTGTTGTGACACCCCTACTCAAAAGTTATGACAGCAGCGTAATGACAGCTACTGCCTCTTGAGAATCAATCAGGCAATTAATTTTGTAAATGAAATGCTGATTATACAAAGCTTCACATGAGAGGCCCAGTGATTAAAATCAATTTAACAAATTGTTTCAGGTGGGACTTGATTAATAATTTGCCATAAATGCTGAGGGTATATGACCAGCATACCTTTGTGTGTGTGTGTGTTAATACAGAACTATATATAACACTTGGAGTGGAGAGAGAGAGAAAATAAGAGCTGCAGCTCGCAGTAGGTGCTGCTGACTTATGCCCTACTTGTGATGGACTGTATGTTTTTGTGGGCGCGCTGGTCTCCCCGCTATTGGTAATGTCCCATTCCCAACCATCTCCCTATATCCCTTGGGCACATTTAACCATTGCTTTGACTTTTGCAAGTAGAATTATAACTGGGGAAGTGTTTCAAATCTGAGTATTTATTTTCTTTATTAAGGTGATTTTCCCTTAACATTTGCATTTAATGTGGGGTTATTTTCCTGCCGTTGTTGGTTCCCGGGACTTGCTGTGTTGGCCCGCGGGGCTGCAGGGCGCCCTCCCGCAGAGCTCCCGCCCTCTCTCCCTCCGGGGCTGCTCTCTGCTCCGGCCCGGCAGGCGCTATTTTTAGTACATCCTTTTCTGTCCATCTTGCCTGTGTTTGTGTAAGAGCTCTACAGAGGAGGTAGGGGATTTTTTCTTTTTTTCTTCTTTTTTTTTCTTTCTTTTTTTTTAAGTTCCAGATGGCAGCAAAGCCCAGAGAGTGAAGGTGCTTACTTGTCTAGGAAGCAGAGAACCTCATTGCCAGACAAAATTGAAGTGACTGGTATTTTTGGGTGGAGTTTTTCTTTTTTTAGCTTACAGTTTTGTGGGTTTATGAATGGATTTTCTTTTTCCTGTTGAACTGTAGCACCGAGGAGGCCTCGGGCCCTGCTGCATCCTCCGGTGAATCTAGCCTGAGAACTTCAAGACACTATTTTTCCCTCGTTATCTGCCTTGCTCTCCTGCCAGAGATGATTATTTTGGTAGCAGAAATGGCAGAATGAAATGCGTGTCCATGTCTCATGTGCTGCAGGGCCAAAGGTGTTCTGTTAATGCAAAATCATCCTACGCCTGCAGTTTGAGTTTAGATGTGGGACTGTGAAGGGGGGTGGCCAGAGAGTGGGCATGACCTGGCAGCGAGTGGGAAAGGCCACTGGAAAGGGTGATCTGGCAGATCCAGAGCAGGATTTGCTCTGAGATGCCTGATAAGAGCCCTTAGCTTCCACGCTGCTAAAAGTCACTGCTGATTTGCTGGAGAGGGCTTTGATGGCATGAGGGTAGGCCTCTGCGTGCTGAAAGGAGGATGCTCTCCTCTATATAAGCAGCCCATCCAGGTAAAAAAAAAAAAAATAGAGGAAGATACTTGGGAGTCCTTTTGGAACAAGCTTGGATCAGGATCCAGGTGATGGGGCCTGATGTCATGCCCTCGGTTGGCTTCAGAGCAGTCCCTCTTGACCCGTGGTACCTGTGCGAGGAGTTGGCAGTGAGGAAGCAGCAGCCTGAAGGGTAGCGGGTCTGCTTGGGGGCCACTTGAACTTGCCTGAAGATGCAAGGTGGCTTTTGGTGTGACCAGGTGTGACCAATGAGTTTAAGTCCTTCCTGATGCTGCTTTAGCCTTTGCTTGTGCTCCCAGATTAAACATGGGGAGGTTACTTGCATGCAGCTTATTTAAAAACAAATTTCTTTCCTATGTTGTGTTCGCTGTGATTTGCTCCTTTAGTAGTCATTTTAGGTTTATATATCCATAAAACAGTAACTAGAGTTACTGACTCATGGGCCTTCCAGTTTTGAGGCAGTATAAAAGGAATTTGGAAGAAAACTGGAAAATGGGAAAACATAGAACCTCTCCCACAACTCTAAGGCTCTTGCTTGTATAACTATTTATATATGGTCTAGCAGAGGAACAATTAATTTTTGGTGGGTGTAGTTTTGATTTTTCTTTCCCCTTCTTTAATGACATACTTTCTGCTTTGAGTGACAGTTTATTTTTCTGTGGCCTCCCTACAGTTGAGATCATACAACATGCAGGGAAGACAGGAAAGTTTGATTCTTCGTGTTTAAATCTGTACTAGCATACGCTGCTTCATTTACTGGATTTTCCTTCCTCATAGGCTTGTACTGTCTTTGTATGTTCCCTGTTGTGTTTGTGCAGTGGACTTTTTATTTTTTATTTCAGCAGAGCATTAGATATCATTTCAGAAAAATAAGTGTGTTTGCCTGCCACCTTTCAGATTCAAATGTTAATGCAAGCCAGACTGTAGTGTTATGTGTTAGTACTTACTGTGGTAATTGGCTCCTCGGGTAGTGTTTAAACACCGAGAGCGGGAGCCCTGCTTTGGTCGCCTGTGTCGCGCGGCAGCCCTGGCCGGTCCTGCCTCGTACCTGTTCCTACAAAGGGCGGCCTTACCGGAGCCTGGGTTATCTTCTCCTGGCTGCATCCTTGTGCCAGCCGTGTCACTGTGTGCAGGGAATACGTGGGATTATCTCCAGCGACACATTTGTAACCCGCTGCCCGGCCTGGAGCGGGAACTCTTTGTCCGTCTTTCTTGCAGTGGCGGGAGCTGGTCATCAGCTGTCTTTGCTAGGAGGTTTTGAGGCTTTGCTATTAATAAGAAGGCTCTTTATTATTTTAATACAGAGACAGAAGTTTTTGGCTCCAGATCAATGAATAAACAAAAAGTTATTGTGTTCAGTAGCTCTAGGAGTTTGAGGGCAGTTTATGTGAGAGTGTTGAGTTTATGTTGTTTTTGTTAGAGGCACGAATGATGTAGCATTAGCTGTTGGGATGCTCTGTGGCTTATAGCAGCTTTAAATTGCTGGTTTGCTGTTGTCAGCCAAACCAGTGCTTGTTTCATCTTTTTTTTTTTTTTTTTTTTTTTTTTTTTTTTTTTTGCTACTGCTGTTTGACAAACAGAACAGGCTTTTGCTCTGGAGAGTGGTTGCATCTTGTGTGCATCCCCTTGTCGTCTTGTGAGTTGCTCTGTCTCATGTTGGCCGTGTCCAAATCCTGTTGTGGCCTTTGCTGTGTCCCACTTCTGCGCTCCACAACCGGAGGGGCAGGGCCCTTCCCGGCACCCGAAAGGGCAGAGTTGGTGCTCTGGGGCTGCCATCCGTGCTCTTCATGCTTGTAAATGTCTTTCTGCCGCTGCCCTTGTGGTTGGGCTTGATGTGGAGGCTGGGAGCAGAACCTGGGTGCTGCTGAGAGCAGCAGTGGAAGCTTCCACGGGGCGCAGCGGGCACGGTGCGCTGGGAACGCGCTGCCCTCGGAGCTGCCTGCGGGTCGGCCCGCGGTGAAGGGCTTGGGAGGCCACAGTGCTGCCCTGGGCTGGAACAGAGGGCAAGAGCAGAGTGTCTTAGGGAACTGAAGATCCCTCCAAAGTTCAAAGAAAACATGACAGGTTGAAGAAGCAAAAAGCACCAAATGCACTCAGGTTGCCTGGTGAAATACAACGATAAAATACAGAATTAGCAAACAGCAACTAAGTCGCTGAAAAGGTAATGGGTGTTTGGGGGATAATAGAACTGAAGAAAAATTGGGTCGTCTTGTGAATCAGGAGGAAGGAAATGGATATTGATCCCTGTAAAGGCACTAAAATAAAATGAAAAAGTAACTAAAACTTTGTAATATGCCTTTTTAATCAAATTAAGTAAAAGAAAGGGAGATGTGAAAATGTTTGCATCATCTGTTCCTGATGATGTGTGTCCCATGGTCTTTGAAAGAACAGGATACAGTTACAGCAACTCTGTCGTTTTTGAACAGTGTTAGAGAGCAGCTGTGAAGGGGTTAGTTCCTGATATTTAAAATGTCAGGTGATTTAGACTTGGAATAATGATCCTCCAGTCTAACACTGGTCTTCGAAAAGTCTTGGCACTAACGTTATTCAAAACAAAGCAAAGAAATTTGAACTTGTTTTAAAATAACCTCCTGATAGGACTGTAATGTGTATTCCCCAGCTAATTAGGTAACTTCTTCAAACACCGTGTCTGAAAGACACTCTCTTGCTGTAAAAATAAAACTAAGTTTAGAAGAATGCCAAAGTGGAAGACTTTGCATATATTAAAGTTAGAAATGGTTGTGATTAATTTTATACCTCTACTGTAAAGAAAACATGAGACTCGGGGAGCAGCTGTCTTTTTGTTGATTTTTTTTTCCCATGTGCTGTTTTTTATATTTATTATTATTATTTTTTTTCTCCTGCTGTATGGCTCCGGGTCTTGTTTGCTGTACACTGTTAAAATGTTGCCTCGAAAACAAAATTCTTTTCTTGTGAATTTTCTGATAATGATCACAGACATATTGAACTCTGAAATTACCTTTCTGATGATGAGATGATGTTTTTTACTTTTCCCGCCGTTTTTGCGGTTAGGCAACTGAGGCGTTATCATAGGAATTTTATGTGGCATCTCTGTGATGGCTGTTGGTTACATTTTCCGCTTTAGAAA
Organism: Rhynchotus rufescens; assembly: GCA_032273925.1. Taxonomy (NCBI): domain Eukaryota; kingdom Metazoa; phylum Chordata; class Aves; order Tinamiformes; family Tinamidae; genus Rhynchotus; species Rhynchotus rufescens. The sequence goes on from JAVCKT010010709.1 coordinate 8,321, forward strand.
ACACTTAACTTCAAAGCATATCTTGGATGGAGTTCAAAAGCAGCTGCAGTTGCCTTCCCTCGTTCTCCCATCTCCTCATCCGTTCCCTGCCTCTCCTGCAGCCGCTGGCGCGCTTGGTCCTGGGGCACAAACGGGCCTTGCTCGCAGCGCTGCCGTCTCCGCTCCGCCCTGGAGTGGGCTCGTCCAGGGCCTGCAAGGAAAACAGGGCCATCGTGCGCGTCAAGGCTGGCAGTTCTGTCTGAGAAGGAGCCAAGTTCCATGAGCAAACTTAATTCTAACCCTCCTTATCTTCTGGCACCTGGTTGTGCAGTGGCAATGCTCTTTGAGGCTGGGGAGGGAGGCGGCAGCGTTGCTGCTCTCCAGGTTTTGTTGTGTCTCGCAGAGGTTGTTGATGGCCTCTGAGTCACTGGCGGGTGACCTTTAGCAGCACTGGGCAGGCATGGTGGCCTCGTCTGCGCAGGAAGAGGAGCAGGAGTAAGTCCTATCGCTGGTAGGTGGCACCTTCTGGAGCCACCAGCCAGTGCTGGGGGTGAGAGGTGCTTCCTCGCTGGGCTCTCCAGCAGTCGAAGGCTGCTGAAACTTCTCGTATGTTCAGGTTTCTCTTTGGTTAATTTTTTTTTTTTTTTTAAGTGGTGTTCACAGTGCAACGCTCCCAAGATTTGGGCTTGGAGAACAGAGCAGGAGGGTGAAGCTGGATCTTCCTTCTGTCCCCTGCCTGCCATGGTGGTGGGGTTTGATGCCCAGTGCCACAGATATGGAGATCGGAAGACACTCCTGTGCTGCTGGTGCTTCTTCCCTGGGCACCTTGGCGGGAGAGGGAAGGAGCAGTGCCTAGAGCCACCTCCAGTCCCCCTGGGGTAACCTTGAAATTTGCCTGGTCATAGTGACTGCGTTCACTCTGGCTGGTCGCTCATGCTGGGATTTCCCATCCTCGATCTTCATGTGGCTGCCCCCGGGAGGCCCAGAGCTCCCCCACGTTCCCGCAGCCCTGTGCGGTGACCACAGAGCCCTTCAGCGTTAGAGCCAGTCGCCTGCAGCCTCTCTGCTGCCTCTGCTTGCCCCGCTGGTCGCCTGTCTTTGTCCAGCGAATTTCAGGCCACCTCCACACGTCCTTGTAACCCTCCAGATCCAGCCTCCCTGTGCTCCAGGGCATTTAACCTGCCTGATTTCATCCTTCTGCCTGGTGAAATGTGGATGTTCTTTGCAGGTGGAGCCTTCTTGCTTCTCCCTAAATTCCAGAGTCTCCCTAGTAAATTTTAATTCTCTGCTCCAAAGTATAGCGTTCAAGAGGTATTTCAAAGTATTTTACATAAGAACATAAATGATGTATTTTTCTGTGACCTCATTCTAAGACTCGCTGAACTGTTTTTTGCTGAATTTTCCAGAGAATTTCAGCCTCAGGCATACATATGGCCTGGAAAATTTCAGCCTAAATGCCTGAAGTTTGGCAAAGTTTATAGCACCTGAAAATAGAGTCTTCATAATGGAAAGTGTCAGACGGTTTTAACTATAGCTGTGTGCATTCTAGTATCGGATGTGAAACAGAAAATGTTGAACTCAAGTTGTTTAAAAGTGAATTGGAGTAAACACGGTTGCAGGAATTGAGACCTAGGTATCGTATTGTGAAACAAGATGGTCGCAGTGAGCAGTGCCCTTGGGCTTCATCTGCTTTAGGAATTGCCTAAAGTTGCCTTTAAGAGACTAGAGATTAAGACTTAACAGGAATTTATATTTCAGCAGAGGAATGCAGCAGGTGATAAATAGAATGAATTTTAAAATATCAAATACAGTTAGAGTATCTTGGCCTGTTGCAGTGATGCTTAAATTGCCCACTGGGATCCCGCAGGAGGGAGTATTTGTTTGGGCTGCTGAACCTGTGCGTCTGTGGTGCCGTCTTAAAGGTCTGTGAGTGCCAAGTGTCCCTTGAAGAGTTTTGTCAAGGGTCTGATGACCTAAAGTGTTTGGGGGCTATTGATGTGTTTTGTTAAAGTGTGAGATATAAAGAGTAAATTAACCAGAGACAGTTAGTGGTAAAAAATGGCAACTTCTAGTCTGGCCACAGGAAAGAGAAAGCCCCATGGAAAAGGGGAAGATGCCGACTGGCACTTGGTGACATGGCAGCGTGCGACAGGGAAGGGCAGCGCTCTGCGCCAGGAGGAGCCGCCGCGCTCCTGCGGCCGCGCCGCTCGCGGAATGTATTCCCTGTGGAAAAGAGCTGTTGCTAAAGGGAGGGAAACCAGAACTGGTGAAAGCAGAAGGTGCTGGTAATTGACTTGCAGTGGGGAGGCAGCGAGGAGAAGGGACAGCCGCTTGGTTAGGCTGTGCCGGGTGCCGAGGGGGCGTTTGAGGAGCAGGGCAAGCAGCAGTGGTAGGAAACGACAGGGATGGCAGTGGGGAAGTCTTTGGACCTGTCAGAGAGGAACTGTTTGTAGCCAAACAGGATCTGCGGAAGCTGTGTTGTTTAGGATACTTTAAAATGAGAGGAGGGAACGGTATGTTTTAGGAAAACACAAAAGTGGGCTCTAGGGAGGTATCCTGCACCTTGTGGTAGCCTGCCTGGATGAACTAATGGGTCCTCTTGCTGGGGAGGAGAGGCAGGGGGAACCTTTTTCATTAAGACAAGATCGTTACAGACCTTTTTTTTTTTTTTTTAAAGGCTCACTGTGCGTGTGAATATAATTGGCACTCTGGAATTAAAAAAAAATAGATATATTAACACAACAGTGCTACAGTTGACAAAGTACAGTATATTTTTTTTCTGGTTCAGTTAGTCCTTGGCAATAAAAGATGAGGACGGTGCCTCTCAATGGTTGACACCAGCCCTGAAACTTACAGTGCCTGGTAAGTCGTGCCAAAGAAGTCTCTAAATAAATCTCCGTCTCTTGCCTCCCATCCCCCCCATCAGTGATTTCAGTTTGGCTTTTCTGAGGTCTATTAAGGAGGCAAATAAACTTTCATGTGATACATGGCTTATGGCTTGCTTTATGATCTGGAAACTTATTAGCGTGTATGACACTGCGTTTCAGAGCTTTGGCATCACTATTCTGTCTGCATTGCTCTCCTTGGAAACTTTTTCCAAGCTTTTTACCCTTTGTTGTTGTTGTTGTTTTTTCCTCCTGTCCTCCATTTAGGTGGGCATTTTATGAAGGTTAAGAGGTTTGCCCGTTACTTCTCTCTATTGACAGACATGATTATGTTTATACATTGAAGTCACTATTGCTTGTTAGTTTACTACAGTACATTGATTTTTAAGTTGAAATTTATAAGGAAATTCCCTGTGTGTTGTTTGTTTGTGGATGGGGGACAACCTCAACTTTGAGTACAAGCGTGCGCTTCTGCCCTCCCCCCACAGTGGAAGTCCCAGACTCGCCTCCTGAAGGCTCCCCTGACTGGCGCGAGTGCCAGGGCACAGTCTGCCTGTTGCACGTCAGCTCCAGGGCTGGGGTGTTCAGAAGAAGGGCAGAACGTGCAGACCAAATGCATGTGTGATCCCCTGCCCTGGGCGAGCACGGCTATCCTGCCGCCGTCCTTGCTGTGTTCCTAAAGCTGTTGTTTGCTTGTGTTCACCTGCAGGGCAGCCCGATGGATCCGATGGTCATGAAGAGACCTCAGCTGTACGGCATGGGCAACAACCCTCACTCGCAGACGCAGCAGAGCAGCCCCTACCCCGGGCAGTCGTATGGCCCTCCCGGCCCGCAGCGCTATCCCGTGGGAATGCAGGGCCGGGCCCCGGCAGCCATGGCAGGAATGCAGTATCCACAGCAACAGGTTTGTGCGGGAGCTTTCTGCCTCGCTTGGGTTTCCCTCCTCCTCTTTGCTGCCCTTCTGACACTGTAGTAATGCACAGGGTGCAAGGGGGGAAAAAAAAAAAATCAGAGATGAGTATTTCTCATTCAGAATGAAGGCGAAGAACTGTTTTGAAAACTGTTTTAATATTAAATATATCATGCTGACAGCTTAAACATTTCCTGAAACTTCAGATGAAAACTTCAAGCTTGCATCAGTACAGCAAGCCTGGTGTTGTCCGTTGCATACCTATTTGCATGACCTAATGTCATCAGCAAGAGCTTTCTGTAATTTTTCTATTTTTTCTCCCTTAGCAACCCTTAAGATAGTTGGCTTTGTATCAGAGGATATATAAGAACCTCCTTTGATCTATTTAGATTTCAGTGTTGATGGTGACCTTTCCTGTTTTTTTGTCCATTTGAAGAGAGTTAATTACCAGTGTGCTTAGTGTGTGCTGAGAAGGGTGCAGTGGTTTTCTAGCAGGGAAGATAACACAAGGATATCCAGGAGTTACCTTGGCAGGTTTTTTACTATATTGTCCGTACTAGGTTTAAGAGGGAATTCTCTACTTTGTTACAAGTGCGGGCGATTATTGAACTGCCAGTTAATGGGAAACAGTGGTTTTGTTTTGTGTATTTAGCTGGTTGCAGATCGGTTCATTTCATGCATTGTTCAATGCAGACCAAACACCACCACCACCAGCACGCAAAGTAGTGACCCAACAAACAGTAGGGCTATTTCTGGCTAATTCTGGTACCCATGCACTGGCACAGGGTGCTCATCAAGAGACTAATTACCAATGCTTTCATATATGCTATTTGGGTGAGTAGTACCATTTGTCATCTGTTTTTATTTTTACTCTTTGTTGAATAGTTATTCACTTGTTAGGAAGAGGTCCTTTAATGCAGAGATGGGGAGCAATGTGTTGTGTTGATAGCTTAAAACAGTAAAGGCTTTTGTCAAAAGTAAAAAGGGTGAAATGGAAAAAAAGCTTTATTTTTCTGCATAGCTGTGGCCAAATTGAAGTTATTAAAGCATATTTTTAATTTTTAAATGAGTTCCTCTGTGTTGCGTGGGGATGAACACTGCCTTTTCCCTTCATTTGCTAATTGCTCCGTAATTGGGAATTGCCCGCGAGGCGGCGGAGCCCTGGCAGCGCCACGAGCTGCCGGCCCCATCCGTCTCCGCCGTGTGCCTGGCCGGGCAGCAGCTCCGAGCGTGAAGGCTCTTTGGGGAAAAAGTGAGAGGATAATTATGACATTGAGTTTTTATTGAACGGACATCACCACCTAGGCATGATTTTGTTTTGGACAGCCTCCAAAGCTCCGCGTGTTTGGTTTGTGAACCTCTAATGATCTGAATCCAGTTCTTTTCATATTGCTCATATATTACCACCTTCTACAAAGGATTAAAATGCAGGAATGCAGGTTTGTAAATTGAATTGCCAACTTACCAGCTGAGTGGTAAGTTGTCTTTGGCACAGGATGCCACAGTTTGATTCCTGGCTGGATTTTTACTCCTGTGACATGAATATTAAATAAGAAGCGCCGAGCTGCGCTTGCTAAAATTGGCTGCGTAGCGTGTACCTACTTCTGGGTATAAAATACATAAAATACATAAAATAATATTGCCAAGAGTTTCAGAAGATGAATCTCAGCACTTTCCAAAATTTGGAGTCCTTTACATGTCACAGTGAATTAATCAAAAGCGGGAGAGCATGAGGCACTTCCGAAAACTCCATCCGCTGAGAAATGGGAGGCCTTCAATACGTGCGATGTTCACGGCTCAGGATTGTGCGGAGAGGCACTGGCTATAGATGGACTGTGAGCGTGGAGGGAAGGAGGGAACTGAGCCTACGTGCAAAAACCTCCCTCGAAGGGAGGTTGTTCTTATTTTAAGTTATAGTCTGCTGTTGCCCAGAGATAGCTGAGGGTGTCAGTTCTGTTTCCTTGGATGAAGCGAGTGGGCTTTTTGTGAGGATTTCGGCAAGGATTTTAGAATTTTGAAGGAGACCTTGAAAGGCGGTCTGGCTCTTTGTCAGTGGCTGTCACGGCTGGGGGTTAGAACTGGGGGACTTGACAGGTTTTGACTTGCGGGCTCTGCTGCTGGATCCTGTAAATGAAGAAATAAAGATGAAAAATAACATCCTACAGAACCAGTAAATTAATGAAAGGGATGGAAATGAAGGTAATTGCGGCAACATGACATAAAACAGCTACCTATATCTAAATAGAGAATATATGTGTATTCCTGGTGGAAGCCATTTATTCTAGTATTCTAGCCTGCAGTCTTGAGGTATAGGAGAAGCTCTGAATAAGGGAAGCCTCTTATGTAAGCAGTAAAAGATGAAATGGAATGAAAAAGGTATAAATGTTACCAGGTACACTCATCCTACACATTTGCTCTGTGTGTGTCAGGTATTGGCTGCTACCCTGTTAGAAAAGATTTATATCTGCAGATATTTTCTCACAATAACTATTTGTCCTAGGCATACTTGCTATCAAGTCATATGGTGGAAATAAACTCTTAGAGTTTCTTTTAAGTCTTCATGGAAATTGCAGGGGATTTGTGTGGATTTGAAGAAAGTACAGGATATTTTCTGTAGACTAGTGCAAAGTGTGGTATGAAGAGAGAGACAAGGTCTTCCAAGCAGTTGAACAAGAATGTCCAATGAGCTGATGAATGTCAACTCCCAAAGGAAAATGCTAGGCCCTCTATAAGGGACCAGATTAGAAATGTAGATAATCTTTTTGCATCACTCACTAGTATAACCAAAGCTAAAAAGCTGTGATGTACGTAGATAAACATGTAAGGAAGAGAGGTCAAACTGTGGTCAAATTAATGAGAACCCAAGTTCTCTCTGTTTTTCTCTAACATTTGGCAGTGAAAACTTAGAAATCTCAAGCAAAGGTGCATTATAGCTTGTTGCATCTAAGCAATTGTTGAAGGGAAAAAAATGCTGCAGAAGTTGGTCAGATTTTTAAGGGCCTGCCAGTGAACTTGGAATAAATGAAGCAAGTATTTGAAGCCTTTGGGCTGATTTTGGTCAAATTATCTAAATGGCCTAGAAGATTAAAAATAAATGATTTGGTAAGTGCACTTGTATAAAAAGACAAGTTACAAGAAAGGAAGGTATTGCCAAAAGAGTCATATACCTTCTTTAAAGGATTGCAGACTTGGCAGTTTGTACCTCTTTTGGCAGAAGGCTTTAGTGTGTATATTCAATGAATTACTTAAAAAGCCTTTTTTATGTTATTAGGAAGCTTTTTGCTTTCCTTTCCCACCTTTTGGTGGGAGGAGAGGAGAAGGAGCCGAGGGAAAACTGGAGGCAAGTTCAGCTGTGTTGAAGTTGCCAGTTCTCAGTGCGACAGGAGCAGAAGTTGCAGCAAGTCCAGCACCTGCATCGCGCGGTTTTAAAGCGAGTGTCTTGCCTGCGACTCTTCGTGTTGCTGTCTCACGCACCATCTCCTGTCTTTGCAAACCCAGTTGTAACTTCGGGATTACAAGCCCTCCATAGTTGGAACTTCAAAAGGAGGTTACAGCATGTCTATAAAAACAGGAAACATAGAAACAAAATTTCCTCTTCTGCTCACTTGGGTGTTTCTCGAAATTACAAAGAAATGTCAGAAATAAGCCTAAAACACAGGGATGCTGAGCATCAGCAAACAGCAGGCATAGTTATGCAATACTATTGTAGGAGGTTATTTCACTGAAGTGTCAATAACAAGATCTAATCATCATAATAATTAAGTTTTCATTTAACTATTTTCTCTTCAACTCTTCCTTTCTTCCCTTTGAACCTTGTTCATGCCAGGGAACGACTTTGAGCAGTGCCTCTGGTTCTGCTGTGTTTAGCACTCCATGCTGTAGGAAAGTGCTATAATTGCTAATACTAAAAATAAATATCTATTAAAAGAAGGCTTTTCTGCAGTTGTCAGACAGTGGGGTTTTTTCCATGTTTAATAATGTTACATTTTGTGCTGAATTTTGTTAAGCTTAAAAATTAACTCCTTGAAAAAAGCATGTAGAAGTTTTGTAATTTTTCAGTAAAACATGAAGGCTTGGTTTGTGGACATGTTTGCAAGAATGGAAAAGTATGATGTGCCTGCTCAGATGAGTTTTTTTCGCATGAAGATGCATTAAAATTTCTTGTGTACTTAATGTACTGGAACAACATCTTATTGTGTAAATGCAACCATGTTCCTATAATGCGTAATAAATTCCTTACAGAAGATAGTCCCACAGATATGTACAAAAATAACTGTTTAAAGGTTAATACATGAGTAATTCTCACTTTTCTACCAGTCGTGCCATTGACTTGGTGCCGTGAGCCTGCTTACCCTGAATGAGTTGTGAGGCTTGAGCCCCTGTCTCCTTTCTCTCTTTTCTGAGGTATAAATGCTGCAGAATGCAAGTGTGCTGATCGTGTGTCCACTGTCCATTTTTAATATTTTTGATTTGCTGAGTGCAAAAAACCCTTGTCAGCTTCCTTACAGCTTAAAGAGTGAAACTTGACATTCAGAGACACATTTTGTTTTCAGTGCAGACTGTTTTGAGGTTTAAATAAGGCAATTTTCTGTTTGAGGCCTTGCGTGACAGGTTTCAACTTGAATAAACTTTTTTTTTAAGGTCCAGGGCAGTTATAAAACCTTTGTGGATATGCAGCAAAGATGGATTGTAATGGAAACTGTAAGTCAACCAGAACTATAGCAGCACCAATGTGATTACCTCCTTTGGGAAAGGGTTTACAGTGCCCGTGTCGGGTAATGTCCCAGATTGGAAATGTCGGATTTACGCCAAGGAAATGAACTGGCTGCTGGTTGGGCAGGTGGAATTGCAAAGCACCCAAGCACAAATGTGTTCATTCGTGGTTGCCAGTTGTGTGTTTTACTGCGGAAATCACTTTCATGCCAGAAGATGGAAGTATGCAAAGAAAGTGAGGGGTTTTTTTGTAACGTTTATTACTAGTGAAATTATAACTAAAATCTCATGTACATGTACACAGAATGCTAGTCAAGTTATAGAAGCATATTCTTCTAAAGGGAATCATACGTGCAGAAGACAATAATTCTGTAGTATTGTGTATAATTCCCTTCACTAGCTAGAGAATTTTTAATAAATTGCACTTCTGTGTGTTCATAAGCCGCTTTCAGTGCGGGTGTTGCTGGTGTGCATTGAGGGAGCACGTAAGCACATTTCATAAAATGAAAACCCTGCTTATTTTGCAAAAGCAGTGAATGAATCAATAGGACTGAAGCTCAAAAACAACCTGCAGAGGACAAAACACAGATGGGTTGCCTTTTCTTACAGATTAATAGATATATTTCACACATACGCACAGAGGGAGTGTTGGGAGTCTGATCGTTGTGTTTCAGAAGAGGTTCTTTTTCCAGGTTTTTGTTTGATTTTCAATGATTTATGTGTTTGCCTTTAGTTTTGTTGCTAGAAGTGAAGCTGGCACACTGACTCATGGATTAGGGGCCTGCTTAGTAATTCCTAGAAAGCAGAGTGCTTGAAACTCTTAAGAAAGATGAATTGTGTCCCAACTTCCTGTTCTGCTAGAAGGATGTGTAAATACTGTGAATAGAAGTAATTCTCTGTTCTGGTAGAAGAAAGATGTAAATCCTTTGAACAGAAATAATTTTTCAGTAAAATTTTAATTAAATGATGTATATGCCATCTGTCAAACTGCCATAAACATCCAGGGAAGAATGGGGGGAGTAGAAAAAATATTTCCTGGAGAATGTGAAGTTTGAATCGTTCTTTTCAGGAATCAGAAAAAAGGAAGAGAAATTGTAACCATTTTCCTTCCTTGTAAGGTCTTTAGGAATGGATCTTTTGGTCATCAAGTGTGAATAATTGCAAAGAAAAGTTGTTGCTCATTGTCATGTAAAGAAATGGGATTTTAAGATTTCAAATTTAAGAAAATGCTAAGTCCTGTGCGTGCACAGTATTCGTGCAGGAAAATGTTTAGTGTTTCTTTCTTTCGGGAGCTAAGCCTCATTGACTAAATTGAAAAAAAATCTGCTACTTTAGCTCATGGCAGGATAAGGCTTTATGTTGTATTGTCTCCTTTAGAATTATCCTCTCTATTGAGTGTAACTCACTCTATAGAGGGAGGTGAGCATAGATTACAGATAATCACAGAATCAAATTTGACATAAGTTTTTGGTCTTTATGGTAGCTTAGCTCCTCATCCTAATGCTGGTCATCTGACACTGTTTACTGAAGAAAATCCCTGAAGTAGCAGAATTGCATTATTATGGTAAATAGAAACATTTTGGTAGTTTCTGTTATTTCTTTGAAACTGCAGGGGGAAAAAAGTGCGCCTTGAAAAGAAAAGGAGCAGTCCTTTGGCTGCTGACAGAATAGTTAGAAATGAGACAGGGTCGCTGCTTTCATCCATTCGCTTACTATGTGGTGGTGTTCAGTTAATGCTAATTTTATATTAATTATAGATAAATGGCAGCTGACACATTCATAATTTTGTACTTTCTATATATTATGCCAAAGAAGATTCACTTTTATTGTTGCAAAATAATTGTACTTCCGTTTGAATATCTGGTGGTTGTACCCACACATCCTTGTTCTACTTGGTAGCGAGGGCACAAGGAGAACTGACCCCCTCTCTGGGTTGGGGTTTGGAAGAAGGTTGCTGCAAGGGAAGCAGCAGTGATTTTGTTGTTCAGAACTTCACTTACTGTAGGTATTGGTCCAAACTGGAGTTAGGACAGAAGATATAAAATCATGTAGTTATGAACAGCAAATTTTATATGGTAACATGAGACGTAAAGTACACGTTAAGATTTTTGTAACCATATTTTTTTTATTGTCCCCATGGGTCATCTTGGCATTTTTGTGAAAGCCTTGATGCCAGTTTCTCAGAAGATACTGTCAGTTGTCCATAAATTTGAACTTGCTCAAAGGATGCAAGGGGGTTGGAAGTCTGTGTGTGTGTGGTTTTTTTTTTTTCCTTCTCTTGTTTTTTGAAATAGGGAGTATTTCCCACAGCTGGAAATAGGACTAAAGATAAGAAGGTGAAACTGCTTTCCTGCTCTGAAGTTCACAGGAGTTCTGTCCCGACTGCAATGGCGCTAGGGT
>JAVCKT010010710.1:5053-21461 GCA_032273925.1 Rhynchotus rufescens
AGGTTGTGGAGTCTCCTTCTTTGGAGATCTTTAAAACCCGCTTGGATGCAGCCCTGTGCCACATGCTCTAGGTGACCGTGCGTGTGCAGGGGGGTTGGACTCGATGACCTCTGAGGTCCCTTCCAACCTTGGGCATTCTATGATTCTATGGTTCATTGGTGTTTTTCCTCTTTAGAAGATCTAATGTCTCATGATTTCATACACAAACTTGAATTTTGAATTGGAAATGTCTGGCCTCTAAGACCAGAAATGCCTTTTGTCATTTTTGAAAAGCTGCCCAACTACAAGCCTTTGAGGAAAAAAAAAATATAATCTGCACATGTTGAGACTTGCTACAGCTTCACAACAAGATCTTTTGAAAAACTCCATCTAGTAGAATAGTAGAATAGTAGAATGGTAGAGAGTACACTTCTCTACTGAGTAGTATGGACTAAAGCAGCTCTTTTTTTTTGATTATTCTTGTTGCAGACTTAATCCTGATAGAGTCCTTTGCAGAGAGAAGATACTATCTTTTAGAGATTTCTAAACTCATTAGAGGGAAGCAAAAAACATGAACATCTTCCACTTTCTTAAAGAAGCAAAATAAGACATTACTAGGAAGTATGTATGCTAACATGGGTAATCTGAATGTTGGCAGAGATTAAGTGGGTAAAGAATGAAAGGGAGATCTGAACAGGTAAGGTGAAGCTATAGAGCTGAAACAGACAAGAGGTGTTGGTATGGAAAGACAGCTTTTCTGAAGAACAATCACACAGGAAGAGGACAGAGCAGAGGGCAGGGATGTGTATAAAAACATGAATATGGGAAGAAGAGTGGGCAGATTGGTTAACTTTTGTTTTTTTCTTTTTTTTCCCCCTGAGGCAAGGAGGAAGGAGAGAGACAGGTGTGGGGCAAAAGAGAGAGAGTTCTGCAGACTGATCTTTCCTTGCAGAGCAAGGAACACTACCTAAGAATAGCCCCGAGAGCCAAAATTCCCCTGTGATTATTAGAACTCCTTGCCTAATTGTGTCTCCCATTGCCCTCCAGTGGTTCACAGGAGCAAAGACGAGAAGCAGCTCCCCATGACTCGTCCGTCTTACAGGGAAGTCACAAAACTACAGCCCAGAACCTTGTTTTTGTTACTTTCTATTTCTAATGTTTTCCAAAGGGCAAAAGCCTTCTCTTTTACTCTTGTCTCTTAGAGACAAAATCAACTACAAAAAAAGTGACGTAACTAATGATGATAAACATATGACCTTGAAACTTGTGATCACAACATATCATAGAATCCAAAGAATCATTATCATTGGAAATAACCTTCAAGATCATCAAGCCCAACCTAAATCCATCTCCACCATATGGGCTGGCCAAATCATATTTCCTTTTTCTCTAGTTCTCTTAGATGTGTTCACGTCATTATTATTGACTATCATCTGGATTATTACACCCTAGTGCACTATTGCTGTAGAATTCATATCTATTGTCCCCAGTTGTTCTTTACTGACAATTTTAATTGTTTATTGATGTAAATTTGAACAAAATCCTTGTCACAAAGAAATATATGGAGCTAGCCTTTGGATCTTCTCAAAGTTCCTTGGGAAGATTATTGCCTGGGAGATTATTGCCTAACTTTAGCAGGAAGTTTTGGTGGAGATGGAGATCTGCAAATGTGGAAGGCACCAGAAAAAGTGATACGTCTTGTATAATCTTTGTCCCCAAATCCTCCTGAAAAGTGCTGAATCTGCTGCAATGCTTAGTGTCTTAAGCCTAGACTGCAGGCACAAACCGGTCTCGGTACATGGAGTTCTGGCCCTCTGTACACAAAACCCCTCTTTGGAGAACTCAGTGCTTTTTGGACCTGTGAAGACAGAGCAGACTGCATCTTTGAAGCCCTTCTTGCTAAGACACAACATATTTTATGGAACTGCCACATATTCATTTGCCATGCACAGTCAGTGGCATAGTGTTTAGCCTTTGGTGTTTTTTTTTTTTCTTTTTTTTTTTCTCGATAAATTCTTTCTTTTTGTGGAGGGAAAAATGCTTAAGCAGCCTGCAACAAAGAATTGTGGAGAATGGGGCTCCGCAAAGGCAGGTGCCTGAAAAAAATCTCAAGGACACTCTTTTTCATTCTGTTCTCATCCAGGGTATCCTAAGGAGACTGGAGCTGAGGATCCTGGGAAGATGCACCCTGTTTGTGAATGAATAGCACTTCTTTCCATTTACAGCCACTTCAGTTCATTTCCCTACATAAGCACAAAAATAACCACTTCAGAATTTTAGTGAAGGCAGGGGAAGGAAAAAAACACCCAGAATTAACTCAAGGGAAGAAAGCCAGGTGCCATCTTTGCATTATATCCAAATGAGATGCAGCTGTTTAAATGTAAATATTAAACAAGGGAGACGAATGACTTAATTAGCCCTCCAAAGGAGACAGGAAAGCTGTACGAATGCACCTGACACTAAGCAGTATGAGATAAACTCATTCCAGCTGTCATTGAACTGACTGTTTGAAGGCAAAGCAATGCTATTTTGTGAAAACAATGTAAAATGCTCAGGGAACTGCAATTAGTATCAACATGCATAGTGTAAGTGAATGCAGCCTGCTGGTGTTTACTTGGCTTTGAATTGCTAGGGTTCGGAGAAAAAAAAATTAGCTATGCACCACACATTGGAGAATTTATTCCAGGTTTTTATGCATTACTGAGAAAAAGGCACAGGAGAGTGAAAAGAAGAGAAACCATCAATCTGACTTGAAAAGAAGACATGATGCTCAAAGGTCATTCTGTGTTTTCTCCTTCCTACCTGAGAAATAAAATGCACAGATTGGATCTATGATAGAAATTTTCATAAAAGCTGTCCATCACATAAATAAATCTGGAATGTTCCACACAATATGTCAGTGTAACATATCCTACCAGGTGGAAAATAAGGATCTGATTTACAAGAACATACAAAAAGGCAAAATAAATATTATTTAATATGATCAGCATCTTTAATTTACATGATATATACATAGAATAATGAATATATTCAAGTATGTGCATATGGAAATGTTGCTTTACACCATATACTCTTGGTATAAAACAAAGTGTCCTCTCAGTAACCTTGTCTCTAATCCAAAATTTTTATGCTTTCCCTACTTGTCATAGTTCACTTCAGTTCTCAAGCTTTGCTTGCCGAATCTCTCACCAGACTTGCATACAATGGGCTGAAGCTACCCATAAGAGAGCTATGTTAATTTTTACCAGATCTCCTGTAAATACAAATCATTTGTATTTACATGTGTGTATCGTACTTAGAAGTAACAACTGCTCAGAAATATGCTTAGAAGTAATGACCACTCAGAAATAATGACTAAATTATACTGATCCCTTGGTCTGTCATTCCAGCTATCTGGGTACCTGCCTGGGAGACATGCTGTTATAGCTTGCAGCAAGTGTTACATTTATGCCATTTGTGTCTTTGAAATTTGACAAGCTCTCATACTTACTGAGACAATCGGCCTGGAATGCAAAGAGTCAGAGCAGTTATTGCTTTGTATAAGATACAGGCATGTGGCAAGAATGACAAGTTTGGGAACCCACAATTCCATGCCACATCTACAGGAAACATCCATCCGTAAACACAGCAACAGACATTATGGTCCCAAATATAATATTGTAGTAACATTAATACTCTGGTTGCTGTTTTGTTTGCAGACTTTCCGGACGTGAAAGTACTACAAAGCATCTCTTCTATGGAGCAGGGTGACTCACTTGAGGGGAATGAGCGGTTATATTTAAGACATCCAATTATTCACATATCTGTACACAAATCAGCACACGCTTGTTTTGACTAGGTTAAATAAAAAAGTTTTATATTAAGTATTCATGATATTAACAGATCCCCACATGAGGGAGCAATTGATAAGAGATAATGTAGTATCAGTGGCATATACAACTTTTATTCTCATAAAAGATCAACATACAAAAACCTGGAGTGTATGAATACATGTTATATCTCTTGATAGGCCTGGAAAAAAGAGGATAGTGAAGGCAAGCAACCTAAGCTCATTCCAAATTTTGTTGGTAGCACTAAAACTTGCAATACTACGGAAGAACAAAACAAAACTCCAAATCCTGTCTCTAACAGTGTAAACTTCCTTTTTAAAGGAAATATGGAAGAGGATATGCATATACGATGTCTTGGATTACAAAGTAGGTCATAACAGAAGCAAAAATGGAAATGAGATCTTCTAACTTCCTGCCAGCAAACCATACATTGCTGCCCCAGTGCAACAGCACAAGTCCATCATTTGGCAAATGACACAGAGATTTTGGTGGAGAAAAAAAATGGATTTCAACTGGAAATTTTTGTGTTTGTGTTTGCCGAGCAACAATTGCAGGAAGAATGGAAAAAGTAATACTTAGATAGCTAAGAAAATGATCAATAAAATCACTGCAGAATAGCCACTTCAAAATATCTTATGTTGTCCACTCAAATTGATCCACCCCAAAAGTTTCTGATGATATAGAAGCAAGCAAGAGATTTCCTCCTTCCTAAATTAAATCTAACAAAATTTGCTTTTGTTTGAGAATAGTAGCAATTAGGATGAGTTGTCTGACAAGTATATTATTCCTTTCTTTATTGCCATTGATGAGTCACATAGCGGTATCTGCATTGTCCTTCTGTATTTTCTGTCACCATAATCTAAGAAATCTATCTGTACCTATTTATAGCCATTATACACATGACACTGGAGTCCTTTATTAGTTCTTTGTAATGTCAACTTCAAAAAGAAATCTTGCTGGAAGCATTCACATTATCTTTTAAGAATAACCTTATAGTTAAATTTGCCAGCTGTTCATGCTTGTTAGCCACAAGAATGCCCTCCAAACTCAGACACTGACATGTTCACCCCTAATGTCCTTGGCCTGGTGGATTGAATAGAGATTTCTGACAGACATTTTTGGACTTGGAAGTCTGATCGGGTCTGATCTGGTCTCCCTAAGCATGACATGATACTGTAGTGTATTTTATGCCTATTTGAAAGTAGGAGTAGGAAGACCTACTCGCTCTGGAAGGATGGTGTTATAATCTGCATATTCATGACTGATATAATGATGCACTATTTGCCACCTAACCGTCTATAAGATTATAATTCAGTAACTATATATCACCCCTTTACACATTGTCAAGATGCTGCTTATTGTGGAGGGGAGAACAGACAACAACAATGACCTAGGCTAGCCATCACACTGCTATCAGAAAATTTGTAGTTATTCCATTGTCCTGAGGCTGATGGGCAGCCTGAGCTACCCCACAAGACCTCTCCTAGCACAGGCTCAAACACCAGGGCTTCGTGATTGCCATTGCCAATGTATAAAGAGAACAAATTGTGCAGGACAGTCTCTGTGTCTTTTTGCCATGGTTAGCTCTAACTGTTTCTCACCTCCCACAGCTGTATGTGCTACACTCAAAATTTTCTGACCAGGAAGGTTCATTCATGACAAACAGGTACCTTCCATGGTAAAACTCTAGCATCTCTCTGAAGAAAATCCGTTCCAACCCAAGCAATTGCTAAAAGATGATCAAGAAAATTTAGGTGACACCACTGCCAAATACATTCATGTAGCTCTTCGTCTTGCCTTACCCTGATATCTGCCAGGACAGTCCTGGAGCAAGTAAGGGAAGAGTGACATCCCAGACATGAGAATTCCTGATGTGTTTGAGGTGAATGGAAGAAGATATCAAGACAAAGAAATTGAGATGGCAAAGAGGAGTTGCTACCAGTGATAGCAGCTAGAAATATCCAAGGATATCATGCTAGACAAAACACTCAAATAGTCATCTAATCGAGGGATGTGGAACTCCCTTGATTGAGGGAATCCCTTGATGAGGGTCCAGCAGAGAGAAATAAAGATGATTAAGGGACTAGAGCATGTCGTATGAGGAAATGCTAAGTGAGCTGGGCTTGTTTAGCCTAGAGAAGAGAAGACTGAGTGAGTAGATGAATATGTAGAAGAATCTGAGGGAAAAATGTAGGAAAGAGGGGGCCAAACTCTTCTCGGTGGTGGCCAGTGATAAGAATAGGGATAATGGGTACATCTTGAAACTCGCCTGCATATGAGGAAGAACTTCTTGACTGTGAGGCTGAAAGAGCCCTGGAACAGGTTGCTTAGGGAGGGTGTGGAAGACCTTTTATGGAGGTCTTCCAAACCTGCCTGGATGCCACCCTGTGCCCTGTTCTCTAAGAGTGTCCCTGCTTGAGCAGGGGGGTTGTACAAGATGATCTCTAGAGGTCCCTTCCAACCTCCACCATTCTGTGATTCTGTATCACAGTTTCTGCTGCATGTCCAGACTGCTGACCATAAAGAAAGCCTGGGAGAGAAGATCGTCCAGAGAGAAGGATGAGACATGAGACCAATGAGAGGGCAAATGGAGAACATTCAGTAGTAATGTCATGTCATCTAAGAGCATAGCATGGCTAATTCCCAAGTAGTGATATGTTTCCTGGACTTTGAAGGTCAGTCTCATTTCTCCTTTCAAAGACTAATGACTGTGTAGTGTTTGTACTATACCTGAAGTGTTTTGAACAACATGGACCAGTGTTGGTTTTAGCATGCTGTGTTAGGTGGGATGTCAGAAGATGTCCTTCTCTACTGGGCTGGAAAAAAGAAAGATATCATCACAAATCTGGTTGTGTTATCATATGTGTTTGTGCTTATCACCAGCAAAGGTAGCTTCTGGGCAGCATAAATGTTAAAGACAAAAAGACTGGGCAGAAAAAAAAAGTGTTAAGAAAATTGGCACTCCCAAGTATATGTCATTTGGAGTGCATTTGTGTATGAAGAAAGAGTCAGCTTGGGTTGTGGCCCAGCTCATGAGAGCTTTCTGGTGAGGGATGTAGATGTAGCCACTGATAACAACAAGCTCCATTTATAGAGAGTCACTCTCCAGAGCTTTCAGTGGGATCATCTCCGAAGTTACTACAGCTTTCCGTAATCCAATGCAGTCACCACTACATTGCAGTCTGACTACGAGGTTTATAAATCAGTTATCCTTGGCTGCTGTAAAATACACTTAGTGGAGATTACTCCTGGCTCTGTGGAGTAGTTCATTCTATTATCAAATAGCACTAGGCAGATTAATTGTTATTATTTACTTCCTTCTTTGATGAACTCAAGTCCTGTTCTTGTTGAGGAATGACAGAGAGTATTATTACAAACGCAACATGTAATGAAAACTATTATATTTCTAATTCTATAAAGAAAAGACACTAACCAGTATTTAATAATAAGATGAACAGTGAAAGAATCACTTGTGTTTTCCTGTCCTAGATTGACTGTTGTGCTAAAGAGAGATCTAATTCTTACCTCCACTCTTTACTTCAGAGAAGCAAGAGCCATTGTGCTTCCAACATTTTGTATTCCATAGACGGAAAGGGAGAGAAAATCATGATTCACACTTCATATTTTATAATGAATGAAAGTATTCTTATCCCAAGTAACATTAACAGTACAAATGCCTTCAATCAGACCCCAAGAATGTCTCCCAACACCAGTTGTTTCACTAAATATAAACAGAACAGCCAGAAATCCAGAAATCATGGGAATCTACTATTTTTGTTGCTTTTAGATAAAAACTGTTTATAAATATATCTAAAGTGATATATTTATATAGATATAAAGTGATATATTTATATAGATATAAATATATCTAAAGTGATATATTTATAAATATAAATAAAACTGTGAGTATATTTTCATTCCACAGAGATGTAATGGGCTTTTGGCTTTCCTAACTATTCCTTCCTTACACAGTAAAAATTTTACTTTTCTCATGTTTCTGCAGAAAAATATGTTTAGAGAGTAATTAGAATGTTTGCATTGTAAAGAAGACTTTATGCTAGTGTTGAGTGAGTTGTTACGACCACCAGTAAAGGCCTGAAGGTCAAATTATCTGTGGCATTCACAAATCCTTGGATAGATGTAATGAAAAGTACTTTTTATCTCATGTAATCAGAAAAAGTTAGTTTGAGGAATGATTTCTCTACCCTCTTTTTTTTTTTTTTTTTATTTTTCTTTTTTTTTTTTTTGGCTGTAATTGTGGCTTCTTTAAAGGGTATGAAAGCTCTGGCTGTTTTGCCAAAAGAATGTTCACTCTCTCAATGCCTTGATCTTAGATAAATCCCCTAATCTCTCTAAGGCACTTCTCATAGATTACAGGCAATATAATGGATTGTGGCTATTCCTTAAAAATGAAATTTAAATTATTGAAATTAAAAAGACATAGGAAAAAGTTTTTGCCACCTTTCTGTGTCTTCTGTCATGGTCACCTACATGTACTACTGTGCTGATTCCTTTTCCAATGTTTTCTCATGCATGCAGCAGAATGAAAGAGAATGAATATATTATCCACTAATATATACTCTTTGGCATGGCCTTTCAGGCAGTTTGTTTGTCAAAGCAATTAATTTATTTAGATTTTAGAGTTATAAATACTTATCTACCTCAAACACATAACCTAGAAAACCCAAATTATCTATTTGCCTTTAATTTGTACATGAATGCAATGAGATTCTAATCTTGGAATGGTAAGAAATTATAATAGGTGAGAGAGAGAAAATGACCATATTTCATCACGTAAGTGAAGTTTTCACTGTAACATTGACTGCTGAAGATACTCCAAATGAATGAAACTGAATTACGGAAATGGGGTCTCCATAGAGCCTTCAAGAAAAGGCTAGAATCAATTCCATTGTTCAGTCATTTTAATAGTGAGGAACATTTTAAGGGAATGCTCAGAGATTCCTTTGAAGTTGCTATGCATAGCATGGCCATTTTTCAAGTACTTTACACACAGACATATATGCACACTTTGTAAAAAATAAAATGCATTGTTTTCACAGAATCACAGAATGGTTAAGGTTGGAAGGGACCTCTAGAGATCATCTAGTCCAACACCCCTGCTCGAGCAGGGACATCTAGAGCATGTGGCACAGGGTGGCATCCAAGCGGGTTTGGAAGACCTCCAGAGAAGGAGACCCAACAACCTCCCTGGGCAGCCTATTCCAGTGGTCTGTTACCCTCACTGGGAAGAAGTTCTTCCTCATGTGGAGATGGAACTGCCTGTGTTGCAACACCTATTTCCCCTTGTCCTATCAATGACCACTACTAAGAGCTTGGCGCCTTCTTCCCTACATTCCCCCTTCATATACTTATACATATTAATCCGATCCCCTCTCAACCTTCTCCAGAGAAAACAGGCCCAGCTCACTCAGTCTCTCCTCATATGAGAGATGTTCCAGTCCCTTAATCATCTTTGTTGCCCTCCCCTGGACCCTCTCAAGAAGCTCCACATCCCTCTTATACTGGGGAGCCCAGAACTGCACCCAGTACTCCAGGTGTGGCCTCATCGAAGTTAAGTCAAAACAACCTCCCTTGACCTGCTGGCAACACTCTTCCTGATGCAGCCAGGATCCCATTGGCCTTCTTGACCATGAGGGCACACTGCTTTTTATTTTCATGTGGATATGTTTAAACTGACGGGTTCTTTACGTGATATAGTACTTGTCTATAGATACAGAGAAGACTTAGCTCTCCAGTTTATCTCTTAACAAACCAAATAATCCAATAGTATATATAAGCATATATGCATAAATGACTGAAATAATAATCTCAGCCTTCTTCTGAGGTCTAGATGGAGGAGTAGACCATACCTAAAACTCAAAAATGGCAAAACTCATATTATTTATCCAGTGTAGCTCTTTCCTACTGTCTCTTTGGTCAGCATGGAAATCATAATCTTGCCTATCTCTTTGACTCATAACCAAAGTGTTGGAGCTACTTTTCAGTGGATCTTCGGTATTCATATTTAGTTATTTCCTGAAGGTTTATTTCTAAATAAAGTCTTTTCTTCACAGCTAAAATTCATCTAGCCTGACATAATTTTATGACTCAGTTCTTGAAATATCCTTTTTTCTTGCTTGAAAAAATCAACTTTTTCATAATATTGTTTCTGCGGTAGCCTGTTATTTGGCTAGCTGTATAACCATATAGCCACACTGGCCATATAGCCCTTCCACTGGCTTCCACAACTAATGCATTAATATAAGTTATTTATCCTCACACTGACAATACATCACAGACTAAGATTTCTCTAATCCTAAGGATGTTGGGAGATAATTTTTCCATTATTAGTCTGTTTAGGTTACCAGTGTCCATTATCTACTGGTTATATTTCCAGATAAGTTTGCTTCTCTTCTGTTTTTCTGTTGATACTTGAAAACAGCTCTTAAACAAACAAACAAATAAATAAATAAACAAATAAATTAAAGCTTCATTAGCATTCTTCGAGTTCCTCCTCCATACTCTGTAGGGATGCTTCCAGAAAAAACAATACATTTTTACTTCTGCTGGATTGTAACCTTGGTACGGCTGCTGCACATCATGCACACTCATATGTGCATGATGTGTCTTCTGTCCAGAAGTGTGAACCCTTGCAGCCAGTCACCTTGCTCTGTATATGCATTGCTATTACTCCTGGTTTATAAGTAGAAATAAGGAACTGGACTATTGTCATGAGCTTTATCAACTCTGGGAAGCAAGCAGGATCTAAGCAGTGGAAGTATACAGTCACCAATTCCCCTTTCCATCTTCCAAACATATTAATGGAGAAAAAAAAAAATAAGACTGATCCCAAACCTTTGAGGTAAGATTTCGTTTCTCCAGGGCAACCTGCTATATGCGAAAAATTCAAAGGACCCATTTATGTTTGCATTATTTTAAGATACTGAAGCAATGCCAAGATAATGTGAACTATACAGAATTTTATGGATGTTTTGTTGGTGCAAGGAATGCAAGTTTGGACTTTTGCCAAAATCAAGATAATACTTACAATGCTAGAGAGAACAATTCAGAGACTAGGCCATGGGTAATTAGTCTCATTAGTGTTGCTTGCCAGAAATATAATGAGGTTATTTTTCTAACTAAACTCCATACTTGATTCATGTCTATACTAGTAGCACCATGACTGTATTCCCAGAATAAGCAACTCAAAACAAAGTCTCACCTTTGTACATTTTATGAATATCCTTCAGTGAATATCATTTCTATTATCTACTTTAACTTATTGTGCCTACTTTTTGAAACAAGCAAGTATATGATTCCCATTAATTTATAGATAACTGTCAGGACTGGGAATTCCTCCAACAGACTTCAATATAGATGTGTTTTGTCAGTGGATTTTAAATAAAAATCCACTGCAAAAGCACTAAGATTACTTTCTCTCTCCCAAAGATACAAGCATGTTCTGGGCTGAAATCAATAAAGACTCTGATTGAGAGGATGCATTGAGATTTTACATTGATGTACATTATGGGAAAATGATAGTCTTACTTCTGTCAGGTTTAGAATAGTCAAGAACTCTATCTATGCTTTCAAAATTGAAAAATGTTTCAAAATGTAACATTTATTTGGCAGCTTATATTACAGAGTTTTTTAGGGCATTTTTTCATCAGATTAGATTGTGAGTATTGGTGACTTTCTAAATAACATAGGGTCTGTTGAAATAGTCTAGGTCATTATGGCTGCACTGAAATTTCAGCAGCTAGCAATAAAATGGACTGTCATGTAAAATCATTCTCATAACGATTTAATCCAAAAGGTCATTGGAATCAGGAATGCTACAAAGCAGAGGAAGAAAGAAAGGAAAAAAAAAATAAAAAAGAGGAGAGGAGAGGAGAGGAGAGGAGAGGAGAGGAGAGGAGAGGAGAGGACAAAGGGATTTCTGTAAATGTTTCTCGAACAAAATTTGTGAATTCAATCCTCTTGCCAGCAAAAAAAGATTAAAAGCCTCTGGAAGCTTCCTAAGTACTCAGTCGAGTTCATGATACTGTTTTGTGCCCTGAAGAAAATTGTAGCCATTTGTTTAAGCAATGAAGTTTCCATCTGTTCCATCTTGGTTTAAAGAAGCAGTATATTTTCAAAAACCTCAAGGCAATGTTTAGTGAAAGCATAAAATGTCCCTGAAGTGACATCACAGAAGCAAAATATAGATGGGAGAATTTTAAAGCTCACAGTCACAGGAAAATGTAGTTATGGTTTCATCCACACACATATGCATAATTTTATCTGTATGTATAGATAAAGAATAACAAGGGACAGAAGGAGCACTGGGTTTACTTTAAAAATATAACTAAATGATAGATTTCAGCTGGCATACCTGGTTAGCAGACAATCCCTCTAAATAAAACAAATGCATTTTTACTTTGCTTGGCAAGCAGAAACTAAATAAAACATTAACTTGCATGTACTTTATGAAATATTCAAATTTTGTATTGTGTTACATCTTTAGTTCATATATATGTAATGTTTTATTTGGGCAATTTTGGAACAATGTGAAAAGTCTAAAGTTAAGCTCTAAACTGGGTTGAGGAGGGTGATTTCATTTACATTGTATACCACAGAAATGTTAGTAAAATAAATCAAAGGGAAATCTTTCACTGCAAAGCTTATGATAATAGATAACAAACTACTTAGACTGTTGCATTCTCAAGATGCACTCAGAATGATTTGCTTTAAGTCAATCTCTTGAATCAATTTTGATTCTATTAGAGTAGACATGGGGTAAATTCTAACAAACATCCTATGGCATACATAAGAATATCCACTCTCTTCCAAAGTCTCAAACACTAAGAGAACATATAGGAACTGTAGTTGAGGTGTTTATTCGGGGCTCTGTCATAGTCTATTGAGGAATTTTGTATCCTTAATGAATAGAAAACAATGGTCTTAAGTATTTTGACACAGATCAAGTATTAAGATCAAGATCAAGTATTTTGAGACAGATTTCCTACTTGTTGATAAACATATAATTCCATTAACTCAATGCATCATTCAATCCAGTGGATTATCACAGGCATACTTGAATAGCAAGCTTCTGATTCCTTTCTTACAATATATGCTTAAGGCTACCAGTATCTAACCACGAGTATGATGGCTGAGTCACAAATATTGCTCCTAATGTAAAATATAACAACAGTAAAAAAGTAAGACAGAAAATGATGTATAATTGCACAGAGTAAAAGCAGAAGAGAAGAGACAGGTTTGAAGAGCAAGGTTTTTAGATACCTTGACAGGACACCTCTACTCCCATCCTAGACATTTATTGCACTATGGAGAAATATTTGCAGGAGGAACTAATTCTAAGTCAGTGCTTTAAGTGGCCTAAAAAAAAAAGAAAAAACTGTATTAATGGATCTGACACGATCAGTGCATCTACATATCTTGCTGGCAGGCAACTATGCCTTTCCCCATGCCTCAAATCTATCCTCTCCCTTATCTAAACATCCAGATATAAGCCTAAATCTCTAGATTTGCATGCAGTGACTGAACCCTGCTATGCCATTACCTGGCTTCTCAATGACTTTCATTAGATTTGTGCTATACCACAATAGTCATAGATAAAGGCTAAAGAAACAGATGCAGTACTTGATTCAATATTTTTGACAAATGAATTCTAAAATGAAGACCTTGCAGTTTCAGCTCTGAGTTTAAATAACATTGAATGAGATTGTAGAAAAATGGTAACAATGGAGTTGTATTAACATTTAAACTTATCAGCAATTGTTCACTTTCTGCAGTTTCTTGGTACTACATGTTTTTCTGACATAGGAATTTATATATTGGGCTATTCAGGGCTGTTATGTGAGTGTGTGTGTGAAACCTGGATACGATTTATTAAGTGGCAGCAATGTTACAAACAGTATTGATTTTGAAATGTTTCCCACACAATGCTTGGCAACATTTCCTCAGATGAACTATTTGATTTTACTAGTGTAGAGGTCATACTTATCATGTTATAGAATCATAAATGAAAATCGTCACTGATGTTACTTTGGATTTTATCTGTCCTGCCTGTCCTGCCAACCACAGAATGTGGACAAAACTAGCTTCATGTCTAATGTATTTTTTTTTCAGACTTTTATAAACATGGAGATATTAGTAACTGTAGAAGTCTGAGATCACCTGCAACCTATCTGCTGTGCCAGTTAGTGCATTTCATAAGGTCTTTCCAAACAAATAGTAATGAAATATCAAATACGAAGTCATAGTAATTTAATATAACCCGTAAATTCAATCAACCCATTCACCTACAAATGAATGAGGAGTAAATAGGATACTGAAGATTTTTCTGAAGTTAGGTTAAAAGAAAGCACTTACAGTACTGTTAATAAATTTAGTAATATTGAGAAATGAACCATATACTATGAATAATGCTAGAAAGGCTCAATATTATTGAAAATCAACAGTCACAAATTTAGTCCATAAATAAAAAGCATCCATAAAATGTGGCATGCAAAATAGACCTAGCTTTCTGTCTCCAAACTGATTTCTCTCTAAAGAACTGTAGTTTATACCTGTTCCCCTCACAGCTTCAAAACAAGCTTTGTGGCTTTGCTTTGCAACTTCCTCTAGAAACAAACTCCACCTCATAGTCAGAAGACCTCATAGTCAGAAGGTAGGAACTATACCTTAAAGAATGGAGATTCTGCAAACTCTCTGGGCCATACGTTCCGGTGTTTGTCCATACTTAACCTAGAAAAAAAAAGGCTTTTTTTTCTTATGTTTAAGAAATCAAATGAAATTTCTGGTATTTCAGTTTGTGTTCATTGCTTCACAGAAGTGCAGAATGCCTGATGCCTGGGATTATTCCTCCCCAGGGACAGGATGCTGCACTTGTCCTTATTGAACCTCATGAGGTTCCTCTCTGCCCAACTCTCCAGCCTGTCCAGGTCCCTCTGGATGGCAGCACAGCCCTCCAGAGTGTCGGCCACTCCACCCAGCTTGGTATAGTCCATAAACTTGCCCAGGGTGCACTCTGTCCAATATATGCTAGTGGTTTAAACATTTTAATATAAAAATTCATACATTCATATTCATAGTATAGAACATATATATAGAACATAGTATAGAACATTCATAGTAAATATATCCACCAGCCTGCAACTCCTTTGCTTAAACTTACACTGCAGATGTGAATTTTCTAGCAATTGCACTAGTAACATTACAGAAATTGCAATTCATGGTATCAAAAAGGTAATTTTTGATGAAAGGAGACTACAATCGTGTTGTAATGAGATATGATTAATTTATACTGCTGCTTGAAAAGAAAAACAGTCAATATCTTGACACTTGCGTGTTTTACTGTTCCACAAATTATAATTTCTATTTGTTTTTTAATTGGATATCTAGAGCTTTGTTACCAGTACACTGCTAGATAGTACAATGAGCTCTATTTATTAAGAACCTTGCTTTTTACTTTAAAATGCTTGACTCTGTCATGGATGAGAAACAACCAATTTTCCTGGAACTTCTGAAAGCGTTTAACAAAATAACCCATGAAGAAATCTAGTCCCTTGGGAAAAAGAGTGAATTATAATTTATTGTTGTATCAACAGATACTTAGTTACATCCTCAGCTACTTTTTTTCAAAAATTATTTTAAATTCTTTTTTTATCTTTTTCATCCTTAATTATTCTGAACTCTCTAGTTAAATTTAACCAAATTGTATCTGCTGTAATGATGTCTGGAAGCTGTATTTTTCACACTCAGCTCTGAAATACAATGGCCCCACTGACTTCCATTTCTGCCTTTGTCAAAGAATTGATAACTTGCAAAGAGGTAATCCATAGAAGAATTCAAAATGGCAGCATGTCATCTATATATTCCTGCATGCACACATCCACATAGAAACCTTTTGCAGCACTTTCCACTCCAAAAGAATGGAGTAACACATGACATTGCTTCTTAAAGTAATATTGAAATTTTAAATATTTTCTTTGCTGTTCTTACTTCAGTGACTTCAGCTGGGATTCTGAATATTTAAAATTGGTTGTATTTGGCTGCATTTTGGAGCAGATAACTATTAGTCAAGCAAATGCTATTTTTTCAGTGCAAGTCTATTCTGCATCATTAAAAAATGATGCAGAGGAGACTCATTTAGGTAGTTAAATATATTCAAATAGCTGAACAACTACACAGACTGAAAGAAAGAAAAAAAGTCTGCAGCTAAATAATGTGCCGTCCGAGCTGCTGTCTCTGAATGATGCTGGGATGGCTTAAGCCTCGTCTGGAATTAACCTGGATGACTTTAATAATGCTTTTCCTTTCCTAGTATCTTTAGTATCTAGCCTTTTTTTTCCCCTCAAACTCTTAGAAAAATCATGCAACATTTGACCTGATAGTTAAATTCTCAGTTTCTTGTTCTGAACTTGCTCCACTTACATAAATTCAGGATCGTCATAGAATCAGAGAATCCTTAAGGCTGGAAGGGACCTCTAGAGGTCATCTAGTCCAACCCCCCTGCACATACAGGGTCACCTAGAGCACAGGGCACAGGATGTTGATGAAAAGATAATTTTCTATGCATGCTTTAAAAAAAAAAA
>JAVCKT010010711.1:0-10568 GCA_032273925.1 Rhynchotus rufescens
TATTTATAGACTATATGTTTGGAGTGTGTATTTCAATTACAATAATCTCGCTTTTTGTTAAAACTCTGCTTTTTTTTTTTTTGTTTTTTAATCTTTTTTAATCGTTTCAGACTGAATACTTCAGGTAGTACAGAAGGATCCATGTCTCCTCTGAAGGCCTCCAGAGTGATGGCAGCTATTTCACCTTCTGCAAAAAGAATTAACCGATCCTCCACACCCTCAGCCTCGAATCTTAAAAGGTTTTTGTTTTCCTTTTTTTCCATTGGGGTACAAATACTTACCATATACTATAATGTTTTTCCATATGTTTCAGATCTATGAAGAGGTTGCTGCTTGTAGTTGTAGAACAGCTTATATTTACTTACAAAATGATTTGCTATTCTAACAGTTAAATGTTAACTTTTTGCAGATCAAAGAGGGAACTCCTGGTATAAGATATGCAGGAGATTATTTCAATTTAGAAATGGTATTATAGCATTGATTTTTTTGTGTGTGTGTTTTTAACTCATCTGAGTTTATATACTTGTAAGAATACTTTAAAATATTAGTATATACTATTAATTCCAAAAGAATACTGAGTTTTAGCTAATGATTTTTATGAACCTTGTAGTTATTGATATTTAATTCCATTCTTACTACTGTACCAAGTAATTATGGATAATAAAAGTGATTTTTGAATAACTTTCGGATATAAACATTACTTGAAAATAAGTATTAAGACATCCTATTTTATTCTTGATAACCTGAAAAGTAGTCTTATGTTATGGCTCTTAAGCAACAGAAGTTCCCAAACAGTTACATGTTCACAAAATAAATCAGGTGTGGATCATGTGCTGCCTGTACCTTTTAATGTCATGTCTGTCACGTGGAGTTGGACACAAGTAGAAGCTGGCAGTGATAGTGCTTGAATATACCAAGTTTGGGAACTCATGACACAGAATTTTGGTTTTCCTTATTTGACAGAAGGAAAGGCCAAGGTGTGTGCAAACGTGAAGTATTTCAGAATGGTCCATGTGATTTCCCCTAATGTCTTCTGAATTGTCTGTTAAATTTTCATGTATCTATACATACGTTGTGTGTATCTTTTTCCCCGCATGTGTTTTCCATTCAGCGTTTCCATAAACTCCAGACTAGCCAGTTCTCTAGGGAACCTGTGTGCTGCTTCAGATGATGATGAGAGCAAACTGACATCATCGTGCTCTAGGACAGGTTTTTCTGTAAGCCAAATCTCCAGCCACTTGAATGGTAGCTTGCAGCTGCCTCTCAGAAATAACCGTGAACTGAACAACAACTTGTACAACAGAAGCAGCAGTAGTGGCAACAACCTGGGCAGCCAAACCAATCCTCACAGCGCCGTGGCAGATGAGTACAACAGCTACCAACCCTTTGTGGGGCTTGCAACTCCTCCAGCAAGATACCTGAGTCGATCAATTCCTGTAAGTTCACAGACACAAAAGCCCTTTCAGGCATCTGACCAGTACTTACATTCCTTGCTTCTGCAAGAAAAACTGTCACCTGAAACTTGTAACCCACCATAACTTTCTGATCCCTTTCTGACCTAAGAGCACCTTTATCTGTTACTTTAAGTAACTATCACTTCAGCTGTTTTTTTTTTTCCCTGCCTCTTTCAAGTTTCTAGATCATGGAGGTTTTGTGAAAATAAATAATTCCTAAAGTTAAACCAACTATAATACCTTTTCTTCTTTTTTTGCCACCTTTTGCTTTAGACTCTTAGTTCATAACATAGCTCTTTTATGTTTCCTATATACCTTAATCTTCATCCAGTAACAATTTAAAAAAAAAAAAGAAAAAAAAAACTTTTGCACTTGTCATACTGAGTGGAAGATGTTACATTCTGAAAGACAAGACTCACTTAAAAATTGAGTCCACTTGACTTGAAATATAGACCTTTTCTAACACTGAATAAAAAGTATTTTTAGGCAATGTATTTCTGATACTATCGACATTTTAACTTTGATGTTGCAACTTTGCCCAGAGGTTATTTTATGCTCACCTCTCTGTTTAAAAATCTGCATTGAAAAAGCTACATGGACAGCTTAATGCCACTTGAAAGTGTCTCTGTGAAAAAATCCAGAGGACAGACTAGGGAGACTTCAGTTACAAAGTAAGTTTAAGTTATGGCATGTTGATTTTTAGGGTGGAAAAAGTAAGCATATATGTCAGCTTCTAAAGCTAGTTTAAAATATCTGGGTGTCCAAAAATCTGATGTCCTTTTACTTATAAAAGTTGCTGCAGGTTTGGTTATGAAGAAAGAAATTAATCAAACTAGTAAATTTGTTTAGTGGTACTGACACTTCATATATTTTTTAACTTCTGTTTGTAGTTGCTGAAATAAAATAACCATCATATAAATGAACTTCGGAAATACTATTCCTTTTCTTACTTCAGTGTTGTTATAGCTGTCTTCCAGTGTGGTGAGTCTGTCTTAACAGACAGCCAACAGAATGCACTTGCTGTGTCTGATGGAAGTCCTAACTAAAAAGGTTGTTCATGTGTTTTGTATTCTCTTCTAAATGTATTTTCATGAGGAAATGAAGGATATATTCCCTCATTAACAGCTAGTACATGGCACTTTTAATAGTTCAGAAGCCACATTTCTAACTTGGAAGCATGAATTACACTTACTTTGGGGATAGATAACAACAGAAAGTTACTTCCGTAATAGGCTATTGATTATTTGACTGTTTGTAACTGGAACCTAAGTAGAATAGAAAGAACGTGGTGCTGTTTAGATGTTCTGTATTGGTTTGAGAGAAACTGCTTCGGTTTGATGGAAAGTTTCACTGGAAAAGCTGAGTTGCTGTGCTAGGTTGTTTGACCTGAAATATTTCTAAAATCCTTGATGCTTTCAGAGTGTTTCTTTGCAAATACATTTAGCTTATTCATCACAACATAGCTGCAAATAAATGTTAGTATTACACATTTTTAAAATCAGTGAGTTTAATGTTGCATTTAAATTTAGTTTAAACCTGAGTTTAAAATCATCACCAGTAACTTTTGTTTTAGATGTCTTGAACATAATCTTTCCCTTTTAGTTTTATGAAATTATGCCTTAGCTGTTTGATATTTTTTCATGTGTTATGTGGAATTTGCATGAGAGATTATTTATAATTTAGCTTCTTCCCAAGTTAGATGTAAAATCATCCTCGTTATGAGAAATCTGATTTGAGAGCAGTACTATGACACTATTTTTAGTTCAAAATATTAATTTGTTTTAATAACTGCAAGTGTAGAGATGGGGAGAAAAAAAACAGGAAGAAACTGTGTAGCAAGGTGAGGATATTGGAATAAAGACACAGCCTGGAATCTGTCAGTCGTGATTTCTGAATCTGAAAAGCCATTTTTGTTAAGTATTCCCATTTTTTCATCCAACATGCTTACAAAAATCTAGTTGTCAAAAGAGGAAGGAGTGATAGAGGCTTTAGTGGAGTATATTGCAGCCAGAGTCAGTTTTGAAATGGAGAGAAAATGATTATGGAACTCAACAGTTACGTGATAGTGTCTATTTTGATTCTTCTCCTTCAATGTGTTTATTTGGTATATTAGAACAATAGTTCTCTGCAAGGTCCATACCTGTTCTCTTCTATTGTACCTTGTGTAGTGAATATTGGGGTATTTTTTTCCATACTTCCATGTTTTAATTGCATATTTTTGGTATAAATATGTGCACCTGTATGCAGAGCCCTAGGGGAGAAGTGCTGTGTGTGTAATGTGACTCAGCTGTGGAAAGCAAACTGACACTGTTCCCAGTAAGTGGGAGGTTTTGAGGGCCATAATGTAAGCTGCTGGAGAAGCAATAGGCTCATTTCCTCATCTAGCCAAACCTTGACAGGGCTCATGAGAATTCATCTTTTCAGCTGGCCTCGTGCCCCTGTCGCAGTCAATGTTAATGCACTGAGCTGTTAGCGCTCACACACCATTCACTGAGGTGCTGAGTGCACTTACAGAGCTTGTACTTGTGATGACAAATTAGAGATTATTTGATTATCTTATCTCTGTGCCTGCTCTTTGTCTGATAGTGAGCACCTAATTTACTGGCTAATGAAGTTACTTCTTGATGGTGACCTATTTTGAAGATGGATCACTTCTCTTGATAGTGTGTTCCGTTGGTTAAGTACAGTCACACTTAAAATCTTTTTTTAATCTAAAAAGTTTCTCTATCTCTTTATTATGTCATTGTTGTAATTCTTTATTACCTTATATTTTTCCTAGCCTAAAATACCATTATGACAGTCATCCCAGTGATGTCTTTTAAAGCTAAATTGAACTCTTTGCGTATTTGATGATAATTTCTTTGACTCAGAGATCACTTTCAGTAGCTTTACAGCCCTCTACAGTTTCTAAACATGCACTTTCAAGCAGCAGATGCAGCAAGCTTAACACCCACCCTTCAGGTACAGGAAACTGCTACTCAGTGCTGTCCTGTTTCTGAAAATCCTGCTGTGTCTTGAGTTGGCCTTTTAAGTGTCATGCTCTGCAAGTTCATGGGGGAAAAACAGAATTCTCCCTATGCAAGATGCTGCCTCTCATATGAGTTTAATGACCACCTCTTATGTAGAGCTCTGCATTTTGCTATGTTAAAACTTCCCTTTTACCGGATTCTGTAAACCTTCCAAGGAAGATTGTTTGGTCTTGTCACTTAAGCTGCTGTCATCCAGATATTTTTGTTTGTGGCCATTTTTAGCAGTGATCTTAAACTCATGAACAAAATGATAGAATAGCACAAGCCTGGGTAGTTCTGGTAGGATTCTGTTACCAGCAGGGCTCTTTATGAAGGTTTCCACCTCCCTGCTGGTTGTGGGCACGGGGCGCAGCCTGCTCAGCGGAACCTGCTGCAGTAGCGTTTGCACCGGGTGCTGCCCTGCGCTCTGCTATCGGGCACGCGCCTGTGCCAGTGTGTGCCCTCTCATCCTTGCTCATCAGGCTGGTCTTGAATGATAGCAGTTACGTTTCCTGTTCATTTGAGAAGCTGAATCTTGTTTTCCAGTGTAAATGTGGCACTAACCATCTATAATTGTACAGAAACTCAACTTAAAATCCAACAACACTCTTACATTCTCTTCTGAAGTTCCTTAGTAGACATCAGTGGTGCAGGAACTTTTAAAGACTGGTAGGACTATAACTGTTCTTCTCTAATGAATACACTTTAATTTCATTAGTGAGAAGATCAACATCTTCATTTCTGTGATGCAAATGCTTTCCCCTCATCCCTCTCCCCTAATTACTTGGTATTGTGGGGTGTGAGGTGCAGTGTGGGTGCTTTGTTTTGTGTGTGTGTTTTTTCGTAGTGTTTTGGTTTTGGTCTGTTTTGAAAAATGTGTTACCGTGACCACTGTTTGGTTCCGACAGGCATTCCTCAGTTTTGTCAGCCATATTTTCCTTATTTTTTTCCTTCATTAGTGTAACTTTTTTTATAAGTTCTCATCTATATTGTACTATCATTATCAGCTGTTATGCTGATGAACCAGATGGCTTGATTTTTCATACAACAACTTGCTATTCTAGCTAATAATAAGTATTTGAAAATATCTAGTTTCTCAAATTTTCAAATAAAACAATCTGTCATCTATAGTTTGCAGAAATACTTTATCAAATATGGCCACATTTAAGGTACTTTGACAATTTTTTTTATTTTCACTATAGTTATATCACTAGCCATTAAAAATTCTATTACTAAATAAAATACATTTATTATATTATTAAATAATTACATTGCTAAACATCACTTTAAAAATCTTCACTGAAAGGTGTGCATCTACATAGCTTTAAGATGAGTCACCTTATGCTTCTGTAGCTGTCATGGAAACTGGCAAGATGGAAAAAAAATTCAAAAAATTAAGTATAAGAATATTTTTAAATTTATGTATGTGATCTTTCTGCCTCTAGGATAGTTTTACTTAACAGTTAATTAACATTAGTGAATGCAATACTGTCTTTGCCAAAAAAAAAAAAAAGACAAAGTAGTCTTACTGATCTATAAATTTTAATGAAAGGATAGCTTGTGTGTAATGTATATACACAGAAATAATTTCAAATGAATTTTCAATATAAACTTCCTTTTTGTCTATCACTTGTCAGAATATGTAGTTAAGTTTTGTTTAAAATAATAGAAATATTAGAAGTTGTTAATTTTAAACTGCTGATTTATTTTAGTTGCTGTCATGTATTCAGAGTCATTCTTGCCTATGCATATGCTGCAAAATTCTTGTTACGACATATGTTTTAGTGAGTGTTGATGCACAGTCAAAAATTTTAAATTCCTTGCAAGTAAAGGTGAAAGTTTGAATCTAAAAATCACGACATACTGTTAGAATTTTGCTGTTATTTGGGAAAAAGTGTGTGTTCAAGCCTTAGCAGATACCACTAAGTCCTGTAAGGTTGTGCCTTTTGAGTTAACCTGCAGCTGAGTTGGTCCTGAAGTGCAGGTGCCTTCAGGCCAAGCCTCTGCACAGATCTGTGGCTTGTTTTCTTTTCCAGGAGTTTTTGGGTGCCTCCTACAGTACAAGAAAAAAACATCCCGAGCTCTCCAGTCTCTTCAATAGTCTTTGATCAGCACTTGCTGATTGTAGCAAAACCATGTAATATTTAGTTGTTAGCTTAAATGGCAAGTATTTGGTATAAAATGCAGTGCTTGACACTGCATGGAATTGCTGTAGGATTGGAAATACAGTTTTTCCTTAAATATTTTTATTCTCTTTTCATGGTAATTCAGCAGTCAACTTTGTATTATTTCTTTTAACTTTTTCCATTATTTAAATAATGTTGAATATTTGCGTGTGACTGTGAAGGTGGCTTGAGGTGTTTGTTTTTAACAAAGTGTTCAGAACAGCGAGCAGTAGTTTGAGTCACCACAAACAGGAACTAGGTATGTAAATGTGAAAAGGAGAAAAACTGAAGGAAAACAGTTACAGGCTTTGAAACATTAGCCCATCTTGTTGACTAACATGAAAAGTTGTAAGAGCACAAATTCTTTAATTGCAGAAGCCAGCAAAATCCACCTCCAGCTTTAATTTTTCACATTTGAAAATTAGTCCCCATCCTTTGCAACAATTCAGTTGTTATAGCTGCCATCCTGCTTTTTAGTGAAAGAACTTCAATGGAAATTATAGCAATTAAGTTTACTCTGGAGGAAAAAAAATGCTTCTTACATTTAATTTGGCCCCTTTCTGTGTTCAGAAAATACTTTGAAATTGTAAGAAATCAGGGTTATGTGGAAAAGGATTAGTATTACGCTGGAAATATTATGAAATGTGCGTTTATCTTAAAAAAAAAAAAAAAAAAAATCTATACCAAATTAACAACATGAGCTGTCTGGTGTTTTCAGCCAGTCTCTGCTGTATGGATATTTGTTCTTTTTATATGTTGCCATTAATTTTTCTTCCATATTTGTATGCCTCATCCTCTGAGAAGAATAAGGATTTCTAGTAATTTCAGTAATTCCAGTTTAAGTTCCATAACGCAGGCATACTTAAATTCTGATGCAGACTCTGGTTCTTGCTGCCTGCTCCGTGAGGGGTGGCTGTTCCAGCTCATTGCCAGCAGTTGCCACCTGAATTGGAGAGCACCAGAAGTGTGCGGGACTTGCTGGTCATCTTGCACCTATCTCAGCTTGCAAAGTAATATTACATTGCAAATCACACAAGTGTGTATCATGAAATTTCCTGCATTCCTTTGTTTATTAATCAACTTCTCTTGGAATTGAGTTTTCAGGGATCCATTTCAAAGATTGTTTTAACTAGTAAACAGGCATCATTGTTAAAATACACTTTTGAAAATGAGAAGGCTTCAAGGGACTTTCTCAAGGGAATTTCACATGCTCATTAATGAATTTAATGAGGGGATATTCCTTCTGGCTTAGTCTTAAACTTTTAATAAACAGCTTGACAAATGCTGTCAGCAAAGCTAATAATCCAGAACTAGAGTACAGAGTGGAGGGAAATAGCCTTAATGTGATAGACTATTTCGTGGTGATTCTGAGTTTATGAAACAACTTAAGACAGTAGAAGAGATTATGTCTTAACTACAAAACACTTATATCCATTTACTTTCTTTGCTAATCCAAACCAACCATTGGCTTCAACAGTTTCACTTCCATTTCTGTTTGTTTCCTTAGTAACTAAACCTAACTAATCCTAAAGTTATTTATGTGCCTAATTGTGCTGTCATTTCTTCCTCAGTGATTAGCTGTATCACGCATGTTTCCTGTGTGGATTATCTGAATCAACATGTTGCTCTATGCTCTATTTCTATACCAGCACTTTCGTTCTTACTGTTCAGGAGAAATGAAAGCACTTCAGTTACAGTAATTGCAGTCATACCTTTTCCCAAAAGCTTCGGTATTGTCTGGGTTTTAAGAGATGTGTAAAACTTTAATCAAGAGTTTTTAGACATTCTTTTGGGAAGTAAGTGAGAATACAGAAAAGCTGATGGACTTTACTGTATCCAGTTTTTTAATTACTTGTATTTTATTGCATTCTGCATATGTACACGGATTATCAAATTTCTTTCCCCTTTATTCAACTCTCTTGATTTTGCTTCTGTCTCTTCCTCTTACATTTTAGTGCAAAATATATATTCTATGCAAGTATGAACACACTGAGTTTTAATCAGTTTCTGTTTCTCCCCTGCACAGTCCCTTCAGTCTGAATATGTTCAGTACTAAAGCCTTGCTGCTTCGGTGAAACCTCTTGAGCTCTTAACCTAAGTCCATCGTGAAGGAGAAGAGATAAAGGAAAGAAGCTGCTTGAGTCGTCCTTGATCCAAGATATATTAAAATCTTCAACACCAAGACAAAACGTCTTAACAGCCAGAAATTTCTGGTTACTGACTACTACAGATGCACTGAAGTTGAATTTATGGATATTACTAGCCTGTTATATACAAATTTAAAATTTTAATGCTGAGTCAGCTTCAAAATATTTCTAATGAGTTTAATACGTTTATAACTTGTATACAGTGTTAAAATATGTATGTATTAAGAGACTATTTTGATAAGCAATATATAATTATGTACAAAATTAGAATATATTTTAATTTAGAGTTCTTTGATTCCTTGCTACCAAAATGTGTATTTTAATGAAGTTTTAGGTCTTTTTCTATAAGATATGGAAAGTTCTTTTTATGAGAAGATGTTTGTCTTATGGGCCCATCATTATTGCTTAAAGCCTAATGTAATTACTCTTTCACTAGTTGGTCTCGTGGTAACTTAACAGAAGTCGAACTAGTGGGAGACTGGCTACCATATGATGAACTGAAAGCACTTGATATACAGTCCTCTTTCTACTTTCAGCTGCCGATGTCTCATAAGGAAAATAAAGGGAAACTATATGATTAACTGAAAAAAAAAAATTAGCTGATCATTCTTTTGTACAATTAACACTTTTCTAATTTGTCTTAAACTGATATTTTAACTCTTCAGTATAGAATGTAAAATCTTGTTCTGCAATATATGCTGCACCAACAAAAGACCAAATTTAAACTTGATAAGAATGTACATGTACAGTGAATTTGGCAAACTTACCTACTTAATTGTTTAAGCTACATTTGGCAGAATATGTTCAATTTCATTAGCAAGGCAAGCAAGCAATAATGTAGAAGTCTATTAATATTTTCTCTTCAGAAACATGTTCTTTAATTAGAATATTATCATGATGGAATCGGTATCAGCTTTGGCAGTAGTAGAGATGCATTTCAACATGTAGTTTAATTGGGTTTGACTAGAGAGCAAATTCTGCAAGAAAGTGTTGTAGTGAAGTACTAGAGACTGCATGCTAATCTTACAGTTAAAGAAAAGCATTTAAACAACTATAAAAATTTGATTTGTTACTATAATTCAAACACAGAAGAGAATTTTTATCTTTAAGTTTTGCCTATACTTTTATAGGAACCTGAAAATGAAATTTGGTCGAATTTGTCAGTCTTCATTCCTAAAGATGTGAATGATGTGCACTTGCTCTGCAATTGATGTTAAAGAAAATGGCGTTTCAGCTTTGGGAAAAGTTCAGGTCAGAACTGCCATGGAAAGTTGCACTTAAAAGTGGTAATAAGCAATACTGAGCGCAGCTATATAAATCACTGAAACTTTACATGCAATACTGTACTTTATCACAACTGTGTATATGTAACATATACACACACTAAGTAGCATATATGTGTGTGCATATATATACAATATACTGTATATGAATTTTAGGTTAATAGTAAGGTAATTCTACCTCCTACAAAGAATTGTCATGTATTTTGTTATAAATAGTTTTCCTTAAATATACTGTTTTATTTTGAAATGTAGATATGTGCATATATATACATATATATACAGCTAATGGATAATAAATGCATATATCAGCCACATTCCTATCTTGTTTCTTGGCCTTTCTTACTCAGACCTTATTCTGTTGTTAGAGATCATATTCATTAATCATATTAACTTGCACGAAACAAAAGGAGCTCCTCAAAACACTCTTCAAAATGTTTTCATTTAACTTTCCATTTCTTCTTAAATTAAGAGTTCCTTTGACTTTAAAAGCTAGCCGCAGATGCTTCTAACA
>JAVCKT010010713.1:0-10528 GCA_032273925.1 Rhynchotus rufescens
GTGGCGCCTACCAGGATTAGATAAATCGCTGGTGGTCAGCAACTGAACAGGGCTGCATGTAAGGTACAGGCCAGGTTGAGCTGGGAAAGGAGTGTATCCATCACACATACGTGCCTTCATCAAAGACCCTTTGAACTTGTTACAGAAACATTTTGATGCTCTATATTAAAAACAAAGCCATTCATTCACATTTCAAGATGATATGGACATCCATATATTATAATTTAAGAATCTTTTATTCCTTTGTAAACTGAATAAATGAGGGTTCGTGGGGAAAATCCACAGGGGAGGCTGGCATCTTAATACATACCTGGATTCAAGTACTATTTATTTGATTGTGATCGCCCAGCAAAAAATGGGATAGATTAAGATATATGATTTCGGAAGTCAGCAACTGAGTTGATTTCCAGATTAGCAAATTTCTTTCAAAATGTCCATCTGTCCTTAAGACTTCCTTTTCTTTCATCTATCTTGATTCCAAGAACCAAAGTGTTCTGTAAAATAACTTTTCTTTTGTTTTCCTGAAGCAATCAGTCACAAACTGTTTCCTTTATACAAAATGAACCTTTGTCAGCATGACCTTATTTTTTGCAGCACATGCAGGACTTTGCCTCAGTAATCATTTTTTTTTCCACATGCCATTACAAATGGCAATAGGACTTAAATTTTTGCTTTGTGGAAAGAAGAAAGAAAAACAGAAAATAGAAGAGAATATCAATCGAAGCCTGTATTTTCTGCTAGATTTCATATTAGCTTTCCAAACAAAAATCCAGATTCATCAGGACAGACTATAACATCATTTAAATACATTTGTGGGGGGAAAAAAAAAGAAATTAAATATGAATCATTCGGAATGTTATAGATTATTACCTTGTTTTGCATTATTTAAATACATTTTGTGGGGTCAATAGACATATTTCATGTCTATTAATTCTTTCTTAAGAAAGAAAAATGCTGTTTTGTGAGTTAATCAATATATTATTTATTGGTAATGTTCATGATGGCAAGAGGTGATGTAAAGCTTCTGTTCCCACTCATGGCAGAGGCGCTTATCTTGTCCCCAGGGCCAGTTAGGCTTTAACACTGGAACTAGTCAACCTTGTGCTATCAGGCAGCACTCTAAGAGCTCTAAAACCCAGAGATCAGCCATGTGGTGGAACATGACTGATGTACTCTCCCTAATGATGGCCCTTATATTAATTCTCAGATTACAGATTTTTAATGTGGAAGTGGAAATCTTAATGTTGAAAGTCTGAACAGAATAACTTTCTTCAAAGAGTCTAATCACAATGTTATTTCAGATTTCTATCTTTAAATTGGAGGTGCTAGTAGTACCATCTTGACCCATAAGGTTTTGGGGAAAATTAATTAATATGTGTTTGCAGAACATTTAGAAGCAGTTTCAGTAAGTTTCTTAGTTTTGAAGAATTTTAATTTCTAAGTAGTGTTCAGAGTCTATATACCTCAGACACTTTCCGTTCTGTAGGATTTCATTTTCAATAGGGCCAGATCCCTTAGCAAAATGAATCTATGTTTATAGCAGGGTTTGGACTGCAAATTAACAAAAAGGAGAAATTAAATATTCAATGGTTGCTTATTGATTAAGCATCAGCCACTCTTTGCACTGGAGAAATAATTTGATCAGATCATAGAAAAAATGACTGAAATATGCTTGAAGAATCCATATTAAGATCACTTGTGGGACTTCAGTTCCACAATTTTGAAGCTTCAGGACTCTTTTTAAGAGTCTTAATTATAAGGATTTGGGGGTTTTGGGCAGAAAGGAGGAGTAGTGTTATAACTGTTTTTTGTCATGATGATTTTGACTGAAATAACTGGCCAAAGTATTGAAGGGTTATTACATTACCTCGATTGGGATTCAGCCAACACTTTGCACTATGTTTTCAGTGCTTGTTCATTATTGTTTTCTTCCTACTCTCATTTCATGCCAGCAAAGCATAATGATAGGGAATCAGACTTTCAAGTATCGTTTCTCATGTTCCCAAAGACAGTTCTTACAATTTTAGAAGGATGAAAGTGAAATAGTGGAGCTTTCCTGCCCGCCAGAAGCTTGTTTTTTGTTTTTATTTCCACGTACATGCGGGCACATACACACACGCATGTTATAATTTCATC
Source organism: Rhynchotus rufescens (assembly GCA_032273925.1). NCBI lineage: Eukaryota > Metazoa > Chordata > Aves > Tinamiformes > Tinamidae > Rhynchotus > Rhynchotus rufescens. The sequence continues at coordinate 2,137 of JAVCKT010010713.1, forward strand.
TCTGCCGTTGCAACAGCAGCTGTGGCTCAGCCCCACACCCATGGTTGCAGAGCTCTCCCCCGAGGTGCTGGGGCAGAGCCCCGACCTCCACAGGGCTCCTAGTCCCAGCTGCAGGAGTCAGCGGGGCTGCTCTCAAGCCCAGCTTTTCCCCATAGTCAAACACTACAGGAGACACCAGCCAAATTTTATTGAGTATCGTTGTAATGGGGTCTGGTTCTGTTTTGCTCAGATATCTGTTTTCAGTTTATCTGGTAATAAAAATACAAAAGAAATCAATTGTTTCCTTAAAAGGAGCCACATACCAAAGCAAATGCATGTGCACTCTCCATCTTCCTCTCTCTCTATCTCATTTCTTTTCTCCAAAGAGCCTGAAGAAATCATGGTTTGTCTATCACCTCACAGCTTCCCTTTGGATGCTAAACTTTCTGCATCCATGGAAGCTTATGTGAACATTATCTACACAAAAATGCATCTTCATTTTGTTTTATTTTCTGTTAACCAAACCAGATAGCTTCCTTTTGAAAAAAAAAATCAAGAGAAAAAACTCTTGATAAAGGGTCTTATTAATTAAGAAAATCCCTAAAAAGAGCCTTGCCAAGATTAAACTGTCCAGACATGCAAATAATAAAAATGGTAACTAAATGAATTGATCTGAGAATCAAGCATGGATCATCGTGTTTTCTGCTTATTTGGAAAACCAAAACCAATTACACGAGAAAGGCAAAATTGTAGTTATGTTTTATAAAAAGGAAGTCAAAAAAAAAAGAAAGCTGACACTGCTGCCCCTTTTTTAAATGTGGTGTTGACAGTTAATTTGAGATATTTTAGCGTATACTTTATGCTGTCCTGATAATCGCATACTAGTCCACTTTGCACTATACCTTTCTTTACAGATTAAAGCCAATCGTACAAAGCGCAGAGCATTTTGTCTCCCTAGGGAAGAAAGATCATTTGCATTTCTCTCACCAACCTAGAGCGGACAAACATTAGGTTTGAAGTCATATATTCTGACATCTGCAATTCAGTGAGGGTAAAAAGCCAAACTCCATGGGCTCTACTGTGAAATCAGATGAGCTTTTGCCTCTCCAAATCTTTAGAAGTGGTAGGATGGCATAACCATAAGTGTCAGATATCTATTTCATCATTATTCTCTGAATTATCAAAGGTTCCCAAGTGGTTCAGTACTGTTGGGTGTAGAGTAAAAGTAACAGATATATTTAACATTGATCAGATTTTCAGATGGTATAATTGTGTTGAGGTCTATTTCAGTTACCATCAGCACAGTAATTCCAGGAGCTATCTAGTCCGTATGGTATTTCCTATTCTAATTATGTTCTGTAACTTCAGTTTGTCCAATCTACTATATAGCAATAATAATTTTAATTGAAACTTCAAATATTTTTCACTGAAATATTTTGCTCTGAAATTAATAGGGTAACTTAAGCCTATATATGTATCGTTTGAATGATGTATGTAGAAATGAAAATCAATATAGTCATTAACTGGCTCACCTACTGGCTATGATAAATGAAGGGTCAGCTTAAATTCAAATAAATTTTCTTTGGTACTACATTGTCAGAAAAATTTGCATGTGCCCACAGCATTTTTCGTCAATTGAAATTTCTTTCTTCTTGCCACTTGCCTTTTTAATTAAAAGGATCTTCATAATTATTCAAATCAAGTTGCTCATTCAGATTTAGGAAATATGTAAATCCATGGCTGAAATTTTAAACACTGTTGATAAATTCAACTCTTTTGGGATGGAGGTTGGCTTGGAAGTGTTTCAGATTAGACTGATTTTCTACAGAACATGATTCCTTTCATCACATGATCTGCATCTGTTGGGAATCCTCCTCTAGTATTTAAACTCACTTGCTAATCTTACCAAAAATCTTAAATAAAGACAGAAGGAGTCTCAAAGCTATCTTTTAACTCATGAACATAACATATAGTTCATAGCATTTTATCCCCATATTAGGGGATAGGATATTAGGACAAAATCTAACCGCACACCAACTCTTTTTGTTTTCTTGAAAAAGTTGCTCATGGCTGGAGGCTGAGAGTAGACCAAGGAGGGTTTTGTTTAGGTTTTTGGTTTGAATGACTGAGAGACCAGGATCTTGAGACACACGTAATCTAAATCTAGCCAAACATAGTTTAGTTCAAGTTCCATGAAAGATTGTGAGAAATGCTTAAATAGGTGCTTACCTAGCAGCTTTCTAAAGCATAATTGTCAATCAACAGAAAACTACTCAACATCCAACCAGTGCTTATAAGAGAATTACATTCATCTCTGTTTTTGCTCAGTTTACCTTTCATCATGGAATGCAATTTCCTTTAGTTTGCATGTGACAGTGCATTCTTCTATGTTTTCAGAAATATAGCTGTTTCCCACAGCTATTTAGCAAAACAAAAACAACAGAAACAACCTTGGATTTTTGTTAATTTACAGGGTGATCCCCAAAGGATCCCTCTCATTGCAGTGACAAATGCTCCTGTTCTCATTGCTCAATATTTGTAACTAAGAACGAAAAAATCTAAAATGTTTAATAGTTTTAACCTAAAAGTATATTGATGTAGATAGTCTGCACCTTAGCTATAACCTCTCTTTCACTGTCTTGTTTCATGCTTCAACTCTATTCTTTTTTGAATAGTGACACACACTTGCTTCATCTCCAGTGTTGTACATCCAAGATCATATCATTTTCTCCTCTGTCTAGCTCCAATCATAGAACAACAACAACACAAGTTTCAATCAAATTAGATAAACTGTAAAACTTGAGTAATGGGAATTATGTGGTAAATTCTACGCAATTTCTTATGTTTTAAAGCTTAAATTTCCTCACCATCTTTTGAGGAAAGTTCTATGTGAGATATTACATTTCGATAATAACACAATACCTGTCTACTCTGTGCTGTTTTTAGTTTTAACAAGTGTAGAATGTCAAATCAGTCCTTGGATTTGTTATTTGATCACATGTTATTCTATTTTTTTTCATATTTAGCACCATCTGAACTTACATTCTTTCTCCAGGAGTTTTCTGTAGTCTGGCCTTCTAAAATAAAAAGGAATGATGATTAATTGCCTGTAACATTCTAAAAATACTTTTTTTACATTCTTGCATTTCCTTTTTGTTTTCTTAAATATCCTTTTTTTCATAATCTTTCTTTAAGCAAATAGAATAAAATAAAATTGCAGTTTGTAAAACTGTTAAATACCATTCCACTTCAGTCTGTTATATGGTAGAAATTTAATATACTAACAGAGATCATCTTGGACATATCTAGAAATAATTCATATCATAATATGATAACACTCCAAACTAAGAAACCTATTAACTTTAGACCCTGCACATAGTCTTTTAACTTTAGAAGCAATGATGACATATCACTGACTTGTGATTTACGAGTTTTTTATAATCAATGCCTTGAGTGAAAAGGTCTGGCTCAACAGTTCCTTCTGTATTTTTTAGTGACTTCATCTTCTGATATGGTCTGCTATATGTTGCACATATATATTCATATATATATATGTTGTATAAATATATTCTGTTCCATATATTTACTTTTAAAGGTAACTATTAAAGGTTCACTTCAATGGCAATGAACTAAGTTTTCAATCTGAGATCTACTCTGATTATAGGTTGCCTAATGACCATTTAGTAAAAATGTTATAAAAGAACAGTGAGTTAGACTATCAACCAAATACTTTTACACTTTTAGAGCCTGTAGCCCATGCTTAGCACCCAGCAAGGGGACACCAGGTGACTGTGAGAGCTACCAGACCCAATCCCTTCACTTGCACGTCCATATTGAAAGAACTGGACCTTTCAGATAAACTGCCCAGTGGTCCATACTATTATAAGAAACTATAATTTGCATGTTTTTAAATAGAAAACAGTCTCTAAAAAGAATAGTGTTGAATTCTGGACCATTCGAATCAGGAGGGAGAACCTGAGGGCATGAGCTCAGGCAGCAAAAAGACTAGTGGCAACCACCTCACAGCTACCAGATAGGAGCATTTAAGGCCATATGTTCTTACTTGTAGCCCATGGGAGGACCCAGTTCTCAAACTGAAGCCAGAAGCCAGGATCTGTGCTGGAAGGAAAGGGTTGAATAGCAGTCGTCCTATTCTGTAGGGATAAAGTATCTACTTTTGACTTTTATTCAGTTTGGCACATGAAAATTTCATCATAAACTCTCCTAGAGGCACTTGAGGGTCCCAACAATATGGAACCAATCACTCTAGAAACATATGATATGGATAATGTTGCTTTAGGAGTATTTTTTATTTCCTGTTTAAAGCAGTTGCATTAATGCATTCAATGAAGTTAGGACAAACATACAATTGGGATTTGCTAAATAAAGTTTTATTTCTTCAAGGTATCATTCTTGCTACCTACACAACATTTTACTTTAGCTCAGAATTACTAAAGCTGTGATGTGTCTGGCAACAATATACTTCGGAAAATTTATGTATATCAATCTGACACTATATTCTTAGACATTTGTGCTTCCATTTTCAGTTCAGTGCTGTGATGATAAATGCATCCTTTACTATTAGAAGCCTAAATTCCTGATCTCTAGCACCACGTTTTTTTCTGGTTGTGTTTTTTAAGGGTAGCAATAATTGTTCCCTGACGTTTGTTCTTTGCGTGTTCTTCTGTATCTACCAACATGCAAAGTTTCCCATTAGTGAAAAATAGTTGTTGTATGTTATTGGGCAGTTTATCTGAAAAATCCTGTTGATTTTTGGACATAGATATGTGAATTGGTGTCCTTTTTTTGTATATCTTTACTGTCTTGATAATCTTATCTATCTCAGTTGCAGCAGGTTCGTCTGCTTTTGATATTCACACCGACATTGTTTTCCTCATATTTGTGCAGTTTAAGACATACCATTTTTCAGAGTTCATACTTTGTTGCTTTGGGCTCTGTGCTTTCCCTTATAGCCCTAAGTATTTCAGGAGTTCCCATGGATCTATTCAAAGTCCTATTTTGTTTTAAAATTACTGCCTCTAGCTAGTAATTCCCATGCTCAATGTACACAATATTACAAATAGACAATGTGTAGAGGTATCTGTAGATTCTTGTAAACTCCAAGTACTCCTTGCTGTGTTGTATGATTTTTTATCTGGTATTAATTTTGCAGAGCTGAGTTCTGACAAAATAGAAGACTTACTCATTGTTATCCTCCTTGGATATTTCATTTCACTGTAGTTCTATTTCATCTGGAGTTTGAGTTTATAAACTCGGAGTAATTTTTGATTCCATGCTTTCTTTTGAAGCTCACATTAATCACACTGAGAAATGAGATTCCCAGCTGGAAGATGCTAAAGAGATACTATTAAATATTAAATTAACTTGTTACTATTTTATTAATCTTTACAGCTTTAGACTCAGGATTTTTAAGTTTATTGGGACATATGTGTAGGTTTCATTATGATCTAGATAATAATTATTAAATCTTCATTTGTGGTTCTTTCTCCCATTTCCCTGAAGTAGTCACAGCTGTGCTAACAGAACTCTGAATACATTCAATGGTAGCATTTTGATGCTTTAACAAGAAAAGACTTCAGCCCAATATCAAATTTTCCAGACAAATGCTCAAACATTTGTTTTCTCAAGGATATTATTTTTACTAATGAATAGTCAGTTCAGGTAAATAAAGAAAGTGGGAACACCTGTTGTATAGCTTCTCTTCTCTGCAAGAGATGAATTTAAAAAATCTTTCTTTGTAGTTTACATTTTGTTGCACTACATAAAAGCAGTACCTCTTAGAAAGCCTTTTGCTGAAAGAACTTCTGTAATCTCATGATGAAAGACAGAAACTTCAGATTAGTGCTTATTTCCATTTTGTATGAGTATTATCTTCAGATTAAAAAAAATGAGGACTTGTACTATGAGAATTATTTGGTATCTATGAGTAATTCAGTCTCTTGGAAGGTCAATAGGAAAGGGAGTAATGGACAGACACAATATGCTACTCTTTGCATGGATATATCCTTGTGATCTGATGTCTGATGACGTTCTCTGCTTGCAGATTTACTTACTATTATTATTATTATTATTTCTACTTGCAGAATTTACTCTTGCAGAGCTGTTAGTAAAGCAGTTAGTAAAGTAAGCTTTCCAACTCAGTGCTTTTTTTACAAAGGAATATTTGTATGCACTGCAATATGCCTTTTAATTTTCAATATTTCCTTCAAAATCACCACTGTGTGCTCCTCATTAAATTACTTTTTCTAGGCTATTGTTTAGGCCTCAGAGGTTGTAATTATAAGCTATGACAGAGTTAAGTCCTCTTTTTTTTTAGTCATCAAGTTGTCCTATTAAGATATAGCATTTTCATGTCTCAACTATTAACAAAATAGAGGACTAAAATGGAATGTGAATGGCTTTAAATGAAAGAGGAAGTGGACGTCCACAGCCTGACATATCTGCTGGCTGCTGTATCAAAGCTAAAGAGCTGGCACTGCATTAGCCAAAATGGAAAGGAAAGCACAGAAAGGAACAACAGGATACATTTTGTATGAGAAATCCATGTGTTACAGATGTCAGCAATTGCTTTGTGGCAGAGGTCACTGTTGGGAGGTAGAGAATATGGCTTAGCACTGAAGCACATGGTTCAAAATAGTCTCCTGTTAAATCTTAATAATAATAATAATTAAAAAAAAATAAAAAGAGAGGAAAAACTAAGCAAGAAAGCATGAATTGAAAGTATGAATTTAACAGGGAATGTGTCCTAACTAAAAGGCTTGGGATTTTTGTGGTGTTAAAGAGATTTTTTAGCTTATATATCAGCTTACCTAGTGAACCAATATATTCTTTCACAGGATAGTATATTAGTGTAAGTATGTGCAGTCGTTCTAAAAACAGTTACTGGCCTAACCTGATTTAATATTATTTTTCATTCTTATTTCTGCAGATAAATGACACAGACATATTTCAGATATGTATTTGACAACTCAGATGATGTTTTTGAATATACAAACGAAAAAGGATGTGATAAAGGGCTTTCTCAGCTCTTGGGCTGTATCTATCTCATTCATTTTTACCATAATTTTATTTTCAAATCAGGTGATTGCAAGACAGTTGAAGTATTGACTTAGCTCCTATACTTACACTCTCTGTATTTAATAAAGGAAATTCATAAGCTTTAGTAATCATATCACTCAGCTGAATAAAACCAAGGGTAGTTAAGCTTTGTGGCTTTCCCAGCAGTTTAATTCCAGCTCACAAAGGTAGACCTGCTTTGCAATCTTGAATTAAGAAGAAAATGAACTCAGATTTGTACTCCAGCTTTGGGGATACTTGCTTTTAAAGCAGCTACATAATTCAACCTTGAAACAACATTGCATGTAGTAAAAGTAGTAGCAGAAGTGATAGATCCTTAGATTAAGAACCAGAGAACTGGGCATAGTCTCACTGAAGTCCTTTATAAGGCTTAGGCATATATTGCAAGGAAAAGTCCAGTGTGTGACTGGAATTAGAGGACAGTATAGAAAGCCTGTATTTCCTGTTCCATAGCTGTACATGGTGCTAGATGGCATTATTTAAATGTCTTGATAGTAGTTCCTAGGGTAAGCAGAGCTCACCTGAAGAATAAACAGATTCACATGGAAGAAAGAAAAATATGGAATCCTCAAAAATTCCTACATTAAGGTCAAACTGAGAGCTTGCAATAAAAAGAAAACACAAATGATGTTAACACAAGTTACTTTAGGAAATTCAAGCCAAGTAACTCTGATGCGTATGCCATTTTGAGCCTAGATAAAATGGCTGATGAACACTTCAAAATGCATCATTTATTTTTGTATTTTCTGGGGAAAAAAAAAAAAAGGCTTGCTTATTGCCTTAGAAAAGACAATTCTGTTATTAATCTGGTTGTCCCTCCTGAGCACATCACTTCTTGTCCTAATTAATCACTATACCTTATAGAGGCTAGTGATGTGTCTCTATCTTCCAGTACAACTAAAGCAGCTGGGGCCTCCACCTGTTAACTCACTTCAGGCCCTGCTTAATTAGTCTGAATGGCTGTTACCTTCAGCTTTGGCTTGAAGGGAAAAGGATGGTAGCAGATGCAGAGCATAAGAGATGAGAGAGTGCCAGAGAAGTGTGCAGAACAGCAAGAGAAGTCAAGGGTGGTCATGTTCAGAGGAGAGAAGTGATGAGGGATTATACTTTTTTTTTCCTTTTTAACAAAATATAATCATGCTATTCCATAAAATGCATTTGTTGTATCTGCATTGAAATAACTAAAATCTACATTTACTCTTTATTTGTACAATTAAAAAAATGCAAAAAACAACTTACTGTCAGCAGGCTTTGGAGCACTAGATGTCCTTGTTTACTCTTTACTGAGTTAAAGGCTGATACTGAATGAATCCTG